>JAQQSB010001735.1:0-69853 GCA_029721515.1 Synanceia verrucosa
GAGAGGAGGTGTGAGCTTTCCCAGAGACCAGACTCTTCTGAACTTGGAGGAGAAACGGCAAGTCAAATACCACGGTCAGCGCTGCATGGATTTCCTGCAGGTTCACACAGTCTGCGTTCATCGTTTCAAGCCGTGAGGTGAGGGAGGACAAAAAGTGGAAGATGATCGCTCACCCTGGTGTCTCCGGTCTCTTTGTACTTGTACTGGGCTCCGAGTTACACAGCCGATATCCTCTTACAGACTGGTCACTCATGCAACCTACCATTAACTGACACTGGGGAGGTGCAGTTACACAGTTTAACAGATACACCTGAAGAGCAGCTAAGCCCAGACTACAGATTAAATTCCAGTGACACAAGAGCTAATGGAATTATTTTTAGTGGAAGTATTACATTTAGAAAAAAGCCCACAGCTACTCCTCCACATAAAAATAAATATAAAACCTGTAAATATATACAATATAAAATCATTTTCCACTGCAAATATGAGTGTTTTATATCTTTATACCGTTATTTTTATTTCTTATTTATGTGTGCCTTTAAGTGAGAGACTCTACAAAACTTCTGTATACGTGCATGATGACAATAAAAACTCTTGAATCTTGAATAAAATACACACCATATAGATACCTGAGCAATAAAATCTTTATATGACTTAAAATAGCTTCTCATTAGGACTGAAACACAAACTGTGTCAGTCCAAAGACTAAAGGCGTTCGTAGTTATTCAATGGAAAAGATGATTTTACCAAATAATTATCAGAAAGATTTGACTTGTTTTGAGGGTCTTTTTCCTCAGATTTAGTGTTTTTATCTTGGTTTTCCTTAAGTTACGTGTTGTCCCTGACTAGTCACTCAAACTATTGAGCCTATGCTAACCTTTTGGAAGTGGTGTAATGAACTGAGATTTTTGTGACTCCACTCGCCGAGCAGAGCCAGGCGGTTCTCCTCAGACCCATGATGAATCGGCCATATGGAAAGCTCGTCCACTTGACGCTGTCCTCTCCCTGAGGGTGGGAGATCTCCACCTGGGTGCTGCTCTCAATGTCGTGGATGGCGCCAGTGGGCTCACCTGGTGAGCATCCAGACCTTCGACTGAACCTGAGGACAAACACAAAACAGGTCAGTTTCACAACACTCAGCCATTATTCACTCAGTCTGCTGCTGTTTGCTCACACTGTGGACAGACTAACCCATTCCATTTTTCATATCACCGAGAAAATATCCTGGTCATATTTTCCATAAATGAATTCTGACATATTTGGTGCTTTTTAGAAACCTTTTTCATATCCCTTTAAAACTCTTTGAGTGCCAGTTGTTTTTATAAAATAAAAGTGCGTTGTTCCATTTTGAGTCATATTTCTAGACCCACAGAATATTTTTGCACTATGTCTCTGAAAACACTGAATAGCTCAAATGAAAGAAGAGACCAAAGTTACTCACAGGCTGCAGGACAGCGCCCTCTTGTGGCTGCTGCCGAAAAACAAAAGACGATATATACATCGATTGCACTCAAAGAGTTAAAATAAAAGTCTCTTTTGAAAACAGGATACAGATGATATAACAGGAATATTACGAGTATTAAAAATGACAAATGACTTCTGGTTCTACATCAGTCTAATAGAAAAATGATGCTCCTTCTCTCTTGATTTATTCCTCAGTAAACATTGTAAAATGAGTTTATGGTCTCAGTCTGTGCTCTGCGTTCTTCAGCACAGCATGATGTTCATTTAGTAAATTATGGTCCCATTAAGAGTCAAACAGAGGATGATTTAGGACACCTGCTGATAGGTTGTTACCATGGCGACGTCCATGTTTGTCTGAGAAATTTTCTTACTTCATTGAAGTTAATTTACCTTTTGGGTCACCTAAAATGTTTTAGGATGGAGATGATTCTAGGAGTATTTTCTATAAGTTTATAACACATTATACATTTAATTTAGGAACTGAAACAGTTTATTTAAAAGGCTGATATGAGGCTGAAACTCTGCGCTCATCTGCTGCTCTCTGACCTTCCAGTCCCAGGTCTTTGAGGGCCTGAACCCTCCAGGCCGCAGCAGCTCCCACTATCACATCCGGCCTCTTCCAGGTCCCTCTCCACCACCGGTCACCCTCCTCCCATCTCGGACGGGACGGCACTGTGCCATTGTTGAGCCCAGGGCACTTCGCCCCAGCACGATCACCACGCTCTGGCTCCCAGGGCCCCGGAGGGTCCACTGGTCTTAGTCTGGCTTCTGAACGCCGACCTGTATCTACGCCTACTACGCTTCCTCGCTCTCAGCTCTGGAAACAAGGGAGAGGCTCATTGAGAGCAAAGTCCAAACTGAGTTTTGAACTGTGGAGACAAGCATGTAAGAAATAAACCATAAATATTCATCAACCTGTAAAGCACTTTAATTCAGAAATGTGCTGATAAAAAGTAGAGCCACAGGATTTGTATTAAGCTCATCAAATATATACAAAAATATAGAGATATATATGTAGTAAATTAATAAATGACCATTATAGCTTTTCAAAATTTGATTAGATTCTGCTTCAAACAGGCAAACAAAGTCACAAGTACAAAGGGAAGAAAATGCTGAAGTTGCATCTGACAATAAAGTGGAAAAGCAGTAAATAAATAAATGATAACATATGGAGTCATAAGAATATACATATTCTGAAGTATAGGTTATGGAAAGTATTAATATCTACAGTATATACAGGAGATATATATTATTATAGAATATTGTATATAGTAATCCAATATTATTCCACTATTATACATTTGACACTTTCTGTATACATTGTAAATATTATGTATTATAAAATATATATAACATATATAATATTTAGTAAATATTAAAGTGTAAAATGTATTGATAGTAAATGTACATTAGTGCAACTAATATTTTACAACTGGTAGTAACAGTGCAGGACAGTGATACACAAAGTACAAGTATTCAAAAATATACTTATTGTACTTCCAAAAGTAAAAGTAATTGATGATACAGATGAGTTGAAAGCAACCTTAAACTATTTTGATAATTTGATATTTGATAGTACATTAAATCTATTCATAAAGTATATTTAAAACTGTTAAACTCTTTAATTTTCTGGAAAGAAACAATAAATGTATTAAAATAGTACAATATTTGCTCGTAACACGCAGTGGAGTGAGATATAAAGTAAGAGAAATTGTACTTAATAGGGTAATCACCAAGATTTTTATTTGAGTAAATGGTTCTGTTGGAGTCATCATTTATCTGGAGAGGAGGGTGACACAATTAGTCAGTATGAGCGTGTCTGTGGCAACATTTCTGCATTACAGCTTATCTCACAGTACACAAAAAGTGATTATAAATCCCTATATTCTACAAAAAATCTAGAATTCTAAATCAACCAGGATTTAAATTGGAATGTTTTTAACTGATGTTTTATTGATTGTTCTTACTTAGTTACAACCTAATGGGGGAAAAAACGCATTATTAGTCTTTTTTATTAATGTCTTGTCCTTTCGTGGCTGTCAGCAGCTTGACACATCCAGGTGCTGGTCTTACTCTTCTGACAGGTGTTCTCTGCCTTGCTCGCTCCTCTGTGTTGTTGAAGTTTGGGGGGATTAGATGGTTGACGGCAGGTAAGAAAGACAGGAGGCTCAGCGGCAAATGAAACACCTGGAGAGACTCTGAGCTTCTGCATGTGGAAGGCTCTGAAACAGGTGAGCATGCAGCCCGGCTGTCAGGAACAAGGCTGCCGCCATCACCAGCTCTCTCTGATCCAGAGTCCAGCAGAGAGAGGTGGATTTTTGTAAAGGGGTAAGTGAAGCTGGCTATTCCTAAGAAAGTCCACACATCTTTAGTTTTGTTTGTTGTTTGTTTGTTTTTTTAATTAAAACGTTTTTGAAAAAACAAACAAAAAGATGGTGAAAGCACTTCCAGATAATTTTCTTTAGGCTGACAGAGAAAGTCATTAATAATTAGTCCTCATTATTTCTCCAGGTGCTCCAGAGCAGGAATTGGAGCCCTAAACAAAGCTCACCTTTGAAACTGCTTGATAAGTCGCTGGCAGACAGCTGGAGGGATGCTGAGGAATAATTTATGACAATGAGAAACACGGACGACCCTCTGATTGGACACTTTTGGAATCCCGCCTCCTTCAGAGAGTTCAAGCCCTCAATCCAGGAGGGAGGAGATGAGTGAGTAGAGCTCAGCGCTATCCGCTGATTGGACAGCTGTACAGCTGCTATGCCCTGGGCTCTCTCTGTCGCTGATTGTGCCAGTGGCCTGGCAGGATGGTAGTATGATGTGACGTCATGGGGAGTGATGTTTCCTCTGTGAGTGAGTGGAGGACATGCTGCAAAGATCGTTAGGGTGGATGGAATGGTGAATCACTCTGTGTGCTGTAAACATGAGCCAAGGATTTCAGTTAAGACATGAGCTGGACAAGAGATAACATTTTTATTAATTAATAATTTTATTATTAATGAAAATCCTGCCATACACAGTATAATATAGATAGTTCGAAAGGTTCATACAGTGCAGAGTAGTGCAAAAATATAACATAAGAAAAAAAAACACAAAAGAAAATAAAAAGTATAAGATTTACAGACATTTTAAGGAAGAGGCTAAAAGTTTTTCACCCTCCTTTACTCAGGCCAAATGTTTCCAAAAATAGAGACTGAGGTACACTGCTGATGTCTATGAGATCCCAGAAAAAGGTGCAGAGTGAGACGTCATTCTTAGTGGATGTTAAATGGGCAGCGGCTCTCCCCTTGGATAAAAGTATATCTTCAATATTATCTCTCATCAAATCCAAAGATACAAACTGGAATGGAGCATGTCAATCAAGACCTTTTAACCCTTTAATCCCAAATTATGACTCCAATTCATGAAAAGGTTTCAAATGAAATAAAACTAAAAGATGAAAAAAAAATAAATAATGTGTTATATGTGATAAATGAAAGCTGGCAAGTTTAACAGCAACAATGGAACAGAGGCAACACATATAAAATATAATGAAATAAAAAAATAAATAATGCAACAAAATAAAAATAATAATAAATAAAAAGAAGAAGAAAAACAAGAAATTAAAATAGAGTGAAATTAAACAATTTAATTAACTATTTGACATACTTATAGTATGACATTTTTGATAATTTCCTTTTCAACATGCTATAAAAATGTTTTTTAACTAACTTTTTTTCAACATAATTCTATATATTAAAACAAATCAACACACTATAATAAGTACTTTTGAGTGAAGCTTATTTTGACTTTTTTTAAAAATTGACATTTTTTTGATTTTTTCGACATACTATAGTATGACATTAATAAATTAATAAATGAACTGATATGTTGCCTCCCAAATGACTATTAGAACAAAGCCTCCTCTGCTATCTCTTTGAAAGATGGATTTTATTGCCATTAGTTCCCCCTTGAAATGTTGTTTTTGTGCCCAGTATGTGAGAGCATTCCCAAAATTATTTAGTAGTATTTTTACTGTGCACTTTCTGGAGTAATCCTTTTCTCGGGAATTTTCTTGCCTTGTTGTCTTTATATGAGGAGTTAAATGTCCATTTTTAATATAGAGTTTAAAAAAACAAAGAAACATATTTTTATTAAGTCAAATTGAGAAATTGTCCACTTAACTTAAAATCCTTTTCTTATCTGATATTCAGGATTCTTTTGTTTTCTCTGCAGAGGACAGTTTTGAAGAGGAGCTGACATGACATGTTTAAAACTGAATGTAAATCATTATGATCATGGAATAAACTGCCAAATTTGATCCCCACATTCAAGTTCTGGTTCCAGCGTTTCAGTTGATGGAGACACACTTCCTGTCTGTGCTGTGATTATGGCTGGTACTCTTTATCTTTTAAAGAATGTTTAAATTTTAAATGTTATTGAATGTTACAGCTGGTTGTTATTTGTTGTAATAGTGGAGTTAGTTTCTGGTCAGCAAGCATGGGCTTTTGTAATGATTGGATGTTAGCCTACTGTGAATGAGTACTAATGTGGCCAGGTTATCAGCTGAGTGTTTTCTGTGTTCAGACTCAGCAGGAGAGAGGCAGAGGGATGGCTTTCTAATCAAAGTGGAGCTTCTTCAGAGTCCCATCAAACTGTCAATGTAGCCTAGCTTCAACGGTAGCTTCTGTGTATTGTCAAATAATACACTGCCTGGCCAAAAAAAAAAAAAGTCGCCACCCAAAAAAAAAAAAAGGTCACACTCTAAAGTCACAATTGGACCGCCTTCAGCTTTGATCACGGCAAACATTCGCTGTGGCATTGTTTCCAATAAGCTTCTGCAATGTCACAAGATTTATTTCCATCCAGTGTGTGCATTAATTTTTCACCAAGATCTTGTATTGATGATGGTAGAGTCTGACCGCTGCACAAAGGCTTCTCCAGCACATCCCTGAGATTCTCGATGGGGTTAATGTCTCTGGACTCTGTGGTGAAAATGATGTCTCATGTACTCACTGAACCACTCTTTCACTATTTGAGTCCGATGAATCCTGACATTTGTCATCTTGGGAATATGCCCGTGCCATCAGGGAAGAAAAATCCATTGATGGAATAACCTGGTCATTCAGTATATTCCAGGTAGTCAGCTGACCTCATTCTTTGAGCACATACTGTTGCTGAACCTGCAGTAATTATCCAATATGGGAGGCTCGTACCTATTTGCTTAATTAAATCCAGGTGGTGACTTTTCTTTAATGGCCCGAACAGTGTATTTTGGAAGAATTCATTCCATAACTGTTATTAATATCACTCATCACAAAACCTTAAAAGTGCAACAACAAATTACAGTCTGGACTGGAGTTTTCTGGATGTGTGAGCAGTTTTTTGGACGACCTCACAGGTGAGTAATGCTGCTTGTAAAGTAATATTTAGACTTTTGTTGATTATCCCTACAGAAGGCTACAGAACAACCTTGCTGCTTGCAGTTATGTGTTTTTAATGCTGTTAGCTTGAGAACATGAAACAAAAGGTCATGTTAAGTCATGAGGGGAAACTCAAGACAAAGATATTAAAACAACAATATTTATGAAATTGTTGCCACTGATCAAAGTATGAAACAAAAACTGTTTAAATGACTTTTTTTGCAAAAATCTAGATTTTTTACTTTTGACTTTTTTCAGACATAACTATACAATGACATTTTTTTTTAATTTAATGACAGTTCATAGTATGCCTTTTTTACAACTTTTCTTGAAGAATACTGACAGCATGACAGTAATCAGAATCTATATAATATGTTGTTTTAAATGAGCTTTTATCAATCAATCTATTTTTTTAACTCCTTTGACTTTTTTCCACACATACTATACTATGACATATTTTTTTTAAATTTCATGACATTTCGTGATCATATGCGATCTTACAAATTCTTTTGAAAGCATTACACACTATATGACTTCATATTCAGGATCACATAATATGTTGTTTGATGCCTTTTATCAACATTCTATTTTTTTTTTTTTAACTTTTTTGACTTTTTCAACAATACTATAAGATGACATTTTTTAAATTTTATGACATTTCATTTATCATTCCTTTTTACAACTTTTTGAGGATTCTTGACAGAGTATGAGTAAGTCATCAGAATCATGTAATATGTTTTGATGACTTTTATGGACAATCTAGATTTTGACCTATTTTAAGCATTTTTAATTTCATGACCATTTATATATGTCTTTGTTCCAACTTTTTGAAGAATCTGGACCAGTATGACAGTAATCAGGAATCATATAATATGTTGTTTTGGATTAATTTGTATTGACAATCCTAGGTTTTGATCTTGAAATGACTTTTTCGACATACTATATGATTATGACAATTTTTTAATTTCTTTACATTTCATAATATGCCTTTTTCAAACTTCTTTTGAAGGATCTAACAGCATGACAATAATCAGACACATATAACATGTTGTTTTGATTACATTTTTATTAATAATTTAAATTTTGACCTATTTTGACTTTTTGACATAACTGTACTCAAGACATTTTTTTTTTTTTTTTATTAACAATCTTTTTTGGAACTTTTTTGACTTTTGTTCGACATAGAGTAACTGGAAACTCTAGAGAGCCATGCCAAGTTATGTTCTTTACAAGTTTATTTAAATTTCTTGACTCATGACTGTACATTTGTGAAAAAACTGATCAACAGGGAAATCACTCTCATTCTCATCAATAGATCAAATCCCATCGCTTTGATCGTGAATTGATTAAATGATAAAGGAGGTAGAGGCAGGGAGATGAAAGAAGTTACTGATGTCCAGCCTAAGCTTCAGGAAACATCCAGTAGCCTCCTCCATCATTGGATGCAAATCCACTGTCACTCTTCTCCATTCCTCTTCTTTTCACCTCCCTTTTCTCCTCCCTTCTCCCTCTCTTTTCTCATCTCCCTCTCATGCAGCTTGTTCTTCATCCTTCTCCAACTTGCCTGCCCTCCTGTCCAGGATCTCCCGCCTGAATAGGAAGCAGCTCTCCTGCTCTTTGGTACAGACAGATGTCCTCCAGCAGTCTGATCTCCTTCTGTATGTGTTGAGCTTGCTCTTCCTTGCTTTGGTGAAGAGCAGAGACGGTGCTTGTCCTTGTCCTGAATCTCTGTCTTCATCTGACTTCTCCAATTCTTCTTACAGCTCTCTTCTCTTTGTGCCAGCCTCTCATCCACAGCTTTGATCTCTGTCCCAATGACAGTCTCTCTGTGACTGAGTAGAGTTCATCTCTTTCTGTTTGTAGCTGCATCATTTTCTTGTTGAGGCTCTCACTTAACTGCTCATTGCTTTGCTTAAGAGCATAAGATTATGTTGTCCTTGTCCTCTGGAATGTCAATCTTCATCAGACTCTCCCTTCTTTTTTTTTCCAGCTCTCATCCAAAGTCTTTCACAGACTGGGTGGAGTTCAGCTCTTTCTGGGTTCTTTGTAGCTTCTATGCCTGTTTTCTGCTTGAGGCTCTCACGTAAATGGTCCATGCCTTGGTGAAGATTAGAGATTATGTCGTCCTTGGTCCTGAATCTCTGTAGCCCCTTCATCTGGCTCTCCTTCTTTCTCCTCCAGCCCTCCTCTTTCCTGTACCAGCTCCTTGGCAAACCTCTCCTCCAATGCTCTGGAACCGTCTCCTGCCAGGCTGTCTTCATCCCTTCACCATCAACCTTTGTAGCATCACTTCATGTGAAGTGCCACTGGTGGAGGAAAACATGGTCCTGTTGAGAGACGTTCTGGTTGTTCCTGGGGCCTGTCAGCATCCCCTGGTGTGTTGTGTGTTGTTTTCACTGTCCATATCAGTGCTGCTGTTTGCAGATATGCTTTAGTACAAAAGGCTCCTCTGTGTTTTAAACAGCAGACTGTGAACTCTGTGTCTCTCTTTGTGCTACTGACTCGATCAGCCTCTCAGCACTTCTGCTCAATATAATACTAGATGTTGTGGCTTTTATTGCCTAAAGTGATCAAAAAGAGGCAGTTCTGAAACACGTCATGGAGTAACTTAACGCCATTGTAGTTCCTTGAACTGCCTTTGGTAACTGTGTTCCGTTACAGCATGGTAACAGGGGGACAACGCGTTTCTGGCACAAAATTATCATGCATAGGACGTTATGAGTTACTCTTCAATTGAGCTTCAGTATAATGTGGATATATGCTTTTAGATTCTAGATTGTGTTAGTTAAAACAAACCCTGAGCCTTTGAATATTTGGTGTTTGATGGTAGATTTCCTACATATGTATCTTAAAAGTGATTTTAGAAATGAGTCTGTCTTTCAGTGTCTGTTTCAATGGTTATTGATGCTTTTTCAGTTTTAGGTGATGTCTGTTGAAGAAGTTGAGGGGATTTGGGATGAAACAAGACGCCATCGTAATACCAAACAGTCAGCTGATGTCAAAACATACAGGACCGTTTTCTATCCTCTGATCTTCGAAGTATGAACCAGTTTGTTGCTTGTTTACTCAGAGCTTTGTTGTGTCTCTGCAGCAAATAGACGCGAGATGCTTGCTGCCTCAAGAAGATGAAGATGCTGTGGCTGGCTGAGCTGGAGACTATAACTCAGGGTCGGGTCTCATCTCCATAACTGTGTTTACACTTTATGAGGTTTAATGCCAAAATTCTCACTTTTACAGAAACGGTGTGTTTTTAATTGAAATTGAAGTTTCTTCAGAGGCTCAGAGGAGCAGCGTTACTCTTCCATGTGTTCGATCTGCTCTGTTTGTGTCTCAGGGAGACGCTGAGCTCCTGAGGTTCCCGAGGGATCGAGCTCCCAGAAGTCCCAGCTGCCCACTCAGGAGAAACCAGGTCTGTTCTTCTTGCCCCCTTTTGTTTCTCTGACTGCTGCTTTGACACCAAACAGCCTCTTTGTGTATGTCCCCGATCATAATCCAACCTTGTCAGATCATGCTTAGTACTGTTGCAGTCTGTCGTCTTTAATACACCTGGGCCTGCGTTAAAAAGGATCGGCTGTCCCTCAACATGCTGTATGAGGAGTCTCTCACCTTCAGAGGCCTGTGATGAGCAGCCTCTCAGATCCCCGACCTTCCTCCATAACAACATGAGGCCAGATGAAAGCAGCACGACGGCTTCACTGGGACCATGAAGTCCCTGTGAGGTCAGATTATTGTACCTGACCTTTGTTTCCTTAGTAAAAGTATTCCATTTTCCATACACTGTGACTTAACTTAAAATGTATGATAGTCACTGTAATTCATCATCTGTGTACCAACTAGCACCAGGGTGAGTGACAGCAATGACAAACCCTGGTTCACAGCTAAACTCAAGATGGCTGTGGTTGCACCAGAGGGAGTGAGATGTTTAAGAGTTGGGGACAAGAGGAGGAGCTGTACTGCCCGGGATTAGTGGCCAAATGCAAAGTTTATTGAAGAAACATCATTTATTAAACTTGTGGGATTAAAAAGTCCCTGGCATTTTTTTGTATTTCTACTGTAAATATGAGTGACAATATTAATAAATGAAACTGATATGTTGCCTCCCAAATGAGCTAGAACAAAGCCTCCTCTGCTATGCTCTTTGAAGATGGATTTTATTGCCATTAGTTTCCCCTTGAAATGTTGTTTTTGTGCCCAGTATGTGAGAGCATTCCCAAAATTATTAATGTAGTATTTTTACTGTCTACTTTCTGAGTAATCCTTTCTCAAATTCTCTTTGCCTTGTTGTACTTTATATGAGTTAAATGTCCATTTTAATATAGGTTTTAAAAAAACAAACAAAAGAAACATATTTTATTCGAAAGTCAAATTGACAAATTGTCCACTTAACGTAAATGCTTTCATCTGATATTCCAGGATTCTTTGTTTTTTTCTCTGCAGAGGACAGTTTTGAAGAGGAGCTGACATGATGTGTTTTAAACTGAATGTAATATTATGATCATGGAATAAACTGCTAAATTTGATCCCCACATTCAGTTCTGGTTCCAGTTTCCAGTTGATGGAGACACACTTCCTGCCTATGCTGTGATTGGCTGGTACTTCTTTATCTTTTAAAGAATGTTTAAATTTTTAAAATGGTAGTGAAGATGTTACAGCTGGTTGTTGTATGAGTGGGTTAGTTTGGTCAGCAAGCATAGGCTTTTATTTGTAATGATTGGATGTTAGCCTACTGTGAATGAGTACTAATGTATGGCCAGGTTATCAGCTAGAGTGTTTTCTGTGTTCAGGAGCCATAGCAGGGAGGCAGAGGGATGGCTTTCTAATCAAAGTGGAGCTTCTTCAGAGTCCCATCAAACTGTCAATGTAGCTAGCTAATGGTAGCTTCTGTGTATTGTCAACAATACACTGCCTGGCCAAAAAAAAAAAGTCGCCACCCAAAAAAGAAGGTCACACACTCTAAAATTACGTTGGACCACCTTCAGCTTTGATTACGGCAAAACATTCGCTGTGGCATTGTTTCCAATAAGCTTCTGCAATGTCACAAGATTTATTTCCATCCAGTGTTGCATTAATTTTTCACCCAAGATCTTGCATTGATGATGAGTAAGAGTCTGACCTTGCTGCACAAAGCGCTTCTCCAGCACATCCCTATGAGATTCTCGATGGGGTTAAGGTCTGGACTCTGTGGTGAAAATGATGACTCATGCTCCCTGAACCACTCTTTCACTATTTTGAGCCCGATGAATCCTGGACATTGTCATCTTGGGAATATGCCCGTGCCATCAGGGAAGAAAAAATCCATTGATGGAATAACCTGGTCATTCAGTATATTCAGGTAGTCAGCTGACCTCATTCTTTTGAGCACATACTGTTTGCTGAACCTGCAGTAATTATCCAATAGGAGGCCTGTGACTCATTTGCTTAATTAAATCCAGGTGGTGACTTTTTTTTTGGCCAGACAAGTGTATTTTGGAAGAATTCATTCCCATAACTATTTAATTAATATCACTCATCACAAACCTTAAAAATGCAAATAAACAACACTTTGTAGTCTGGACTGGAGTTTCCTCTGGATGTGTGAGCAGTTTTGGACTGACACTCTACAGTGTGAGTAATGGTGCTGTAAATGTATTTTAGACTTTTTTGTTGATTATCCCTACAGAAGGCTACAGAACAACCTTCCTTGCTGCTTGCAGTTATGTTTTTAATGCTGTTAGCTTGATAACAAGGAAACAAAAGGTCATGTTAAGTCCATGAGGGGAAACTCCAAGATAAAGACATTAAAACAATAATTTTATAAGTTGCTGACTGAAGTATAAATAAAAAGACTGTTTAAATGGGACTTTTTTTGAAAATCTAGATTTTTACTTCTTTGACTTTTCGACATATCACTATACAATGACATTTTTTTTTTTTTTTTTAATTTAATGACAGTTCATAGTATGCCTTTTTACAACTTTTTCTGAAGAATCTGACAGCATGACAGTAATCAGAATCTCATAGTAAATATGTTGTTTTAATTCACTTTTATCAACAATCTATTTTTTTAACTCTTTGACTTTTTCCACATACTATACTATGACATATTTTTAAATTTCATGACATTTCGTAATATGCGTGATCTTACAATTTTGAAAGCATTACACTATATGACTGTATCTTCAGGATCACATAATATGTTGTTTTGATGCCTTTTATCAACATTCTATTTTTTTTTTTTAACTTTTTGACTTTTTTCAACATACTATAAGATGACATTTTTAGAATTTTATGACATTTTCATTATATTCCCTTTTTTTTTTTTTTAGCCCTAACTTTTTTGAGGATTCTGACAGCGCATGACAGTCATCAGAATCATGTAATATGTTTTTGATGACTTTTATGGACAATCTAGATGGATTGACCTATTTTAACATTTTTTTTAATTTCACTTGACATTTTATATGTCTTTGTTCCAACTTTTTTGAAGAATCTGACAAGTATGACAGTAATCAGGAATCATATAAACATGTTGTTTTGATTAATTCTTTATTGACAATCTAGGTTTTTGATCTTGAATGATTTTTTCGACATACTATATGATGACAATTTTTTAATTTCTTTTACATTTCATAATATATACTTGCCTTTTTCAAACTTTTTGAAGGATCTAACAGCATGACAATAATCAGACACATATAACATGTTGTTTTGATTACTTTTTATTGACAATTTAAATTTTGACCTATTTTGACTGTTTTTGACGCATACTGTACTAAGACATTTTTTATTAACAATCTTTTTTTACGGCCCTCGCGCCGTGTTGTGTTGTGTGTGTGTATGGTGTGCGTGTCTCTCTCTCTCTCTCTGTGTATGTGTGCGTGTCTCTCTCTCTCTCTCAGTTTGCTCCTCCAGGTTCATGGGTTCTCCCTCCCCGATCAGCAGGTGTGTCTCACTCCGCTCATCAGCTGATTGCAGGTAAAAGCTGGAGAAGAGAGGGTTGCGGCCCGGGGAGAGGAGGGAGAGAGGAGGAGATGGAGACAGTGACAGTCAGGATTGGTGGGTGGGAAGCACGGTTAGCAAGCTTCTTGTGGCAGCAGTGGTTGTCTGGTTTACGAGGTTTTCATGTGTGGAAAAGAGGCGTAGTTTTGTGGCTGTTGCTTCCCTTTCTCCCCAGGTGTGGTGGTGTTTTGAGTTGTGATTTCAGTGTGGTTTATTACACTCCCGAACAGGGGAGCGTCTTGTGTTTAATAGTTTGATCATTATTTTATCCTGGTCTGTTTTTATTTTTACTTTTTGACCAGCGTCATTAGTTTGGGTCCTTTTTAAGTTCGTGTTTTTCTTATAATAAAATAGCAATCTTTACTGACCCGTTAGCAGATTCTGTCTCTTTCTATTTTCCATCCGGGAACAATTTTACTTTGTTTTCCCTCCTTCATCCCCTGGTACCATCTCCGGAGAGTAACAAATTAGGGGCTCAAATCCGGGATCAATCTGAAGGTGAGAGTGTCTGTGATTCTGTTGTTTGTGTTGGTAATCCGGCTTCTCTATAGTGTGGCACGGCTTCCCCGGTAAGTGTTAGGGGAGTGTCCAGCTAAATTGCGCGCAGCTTATCCATCGGGCACTCATTTATTATTGTTGCCTTTTTTATTTTCTCTGGAGTAATCCTGGGTGGGGATACCGTTCCCTGTCGGGGAGTAGGCGTTTCGGAGCCTCGGCTGCCGAAGCTTTGCGCTTTAAAGCCACCTCTCAGAGCCCGGCAGCGCTCCAAAGAAGACAGACAGGCCTCAGTCTATGACAGGCAGGGTCTGGGGAAGTTTGTGTTGGCTGTGCGTAAGCTGTGTTTACTGTGTTTCTTCTCCCGTATTGTCTTGACTCCTGTGTGTTCAGACGTAATGTCTCAAGTTTTTAGTGTTGACGCATCTGCCGCATGCTGCCGTCTCCTTGCACAGCTGGATGAATGTAGGATGAGTGACTTGTACGAGCTGGCCGGCCTCATTACGGCGTCTCTGTCTCTCGTGCCTCTCCGAAGCAGGGAGCTGAAGGCTGCAGTGGTGGAGGCCCTGTGGTGTTAGAGGGGTTATTCCCCAGCTACTACAGACACTGCAGTGAGGATGTAGGGAGCTAGAGATTAAGAGCGCTAGGGACAGTACCACGACCGTAAATATGTCTACCTACAACATCTGCAACAGGTTTTGATGTGGGTAAGAATGTTCCCCCTTGATTCCAGGTGTTCCGTGAGTCGGAGGTTGAGACATACTTTAGCCCAGCCTTTGCCAGGCGGATTCGGCGGCCTGCGCTGAGCTGGCCTCAGGATATTAGCTGTGGAGGCACTACTGCTACAGTGTAAGTATTATGTGGTAAGGCTCAGGAAGCCTGCGCTTCCCCTCTCCAGGCGGTTGATAGTTTAAGTTATAGAAAAACTTAAAGGTGCTGTACTGCGAGCGTATGAGTTAGTAACACCGAGGCATATCGGCAGCGCCTTGGTTTGAGGGGGTCTCAGGAAAAGCCAGGAGCCAGACCTATACTGACTTTTGCAAGAGAGGAAGAGGTCTCCTTTTCGATCAGATGGTGCTCGGCATGTATCATAGGTGACTGATATGGCTCTATTGAGAGAATTATTATTAATTGGAAGAAATTCTAAAAATTCTGTCTGCACTGGCGTATTGTAACTTACCTTAATGAGCAGAAGGTTTCCACGTTGCAGGAGGCTGCCGCTTTGGCTGATGAGTTATGACCCGGCTGACTCACGGATGGACCAGTTTTGCCCGGCCTGATCAGTCAATGGTCTTCCAACCGGAGCTCCCCTCAGAAACCAAGCTGTCCAATTGTTAGTGTTAGCAACCCCAGCAGTAGCACTCCGGGCACAGAGATCCCGAAAGGCGGGAGGCCGTTGTGCTTCTACTGTTTTGAGACCAGGTCATCTGGTAGCTGATTGTGATGCTTTAAAGCACAGACAGCATGACAGCTTTAGGAAAGCAGCCAAAGGGGGGGGTTAAGCTTAATTAAAAACTGTTGCTTCGTCTCCTGCTTGACCGCCTTCCACACACAGTGGGAGTGTCGATGCCCTGTTTCAAGCCATTCATTTCCAGTGGCTTTGTTTCTCTCACGGAGTAAGGTGGGAGGATCAGCGCCCTGTGACCATATTGAGGGGACACTGGTGGGTGCCTAGATCTTTCATCTTGTCCTAGTGTGCTGCCTTTGGGAGATGCATCAGCGTGTGATGCTAGCGCTATTGTGAGAGGGATTGGGATGAGTTTTTGTGCCTGCCCCTCTTCCATTACATTCATATCCAGTCCAAGCTAGCAACTGGGTTTTTTTTGCTGTGGCTGTGCTGTTCGTTACTACCTATTGATGGGATTGACTTCATCATGGGCAATGACCTTGCAGGTGGAAAAGTATATCCCACACCGGAGGAGGTGGTGTCTGTGCCGCTCACAACTGAATATATGTCTACGAGGATTTACAGCAAAAGGAATGATCACTGATGTGTTTGGTGCCTCCTGCATCTTAGCTCGAGCTCAAGCTCCAGAAGCTTGGTGGCGAAGGTCATGTTGTCAGATTCTCTGTTTGCGACTGCTTTCACTGATGATAAGTTATCCCCTGTGACGGCCCAGGAGAAGAACCAGCCTGGTGAAGTAGCAGCTGTCCCTCCTCTCCCAGATGTCAACTTGCCCAGTGAATCGTGCAGCTCTTATTGAGGCACAGAAGTCAGATCCCTCCTTAAGCGCTGTTTAGGTGCAGTGGTGGTTGAAGGTGACCACACCTATGGTGAAAAACCTGCGTGATATGCTCGGCGATGGTCTGTTGGTACGTCGGTGGGTTCCACGGCTAGGAGCGGCAGATGAGGACTGGGGATGGGTGCATCAGATTGTAGTTCCAATAGGTTACAGGCAACATGTGTTAGCTTTAGCTCATGAGCACCTGTGGTCTGGCCATCTGGGCATAGCAAAAACATATGATCGCATCCTCAAGCACTTTTTCTGGCCTGGATTAAAGGCGGATGTGGCTCGTTACTGCAGGACTTGTCACACCTGTCAGGTCACCGGTAAGCCTAACCAGAAAGTTCCTCCGGCTCCTCTGCACCCTGTTCCAGCTGTTGGTGCACCTTTTGAGAGCATGTCATAGTTGACTGTGTTGGCTCATTGCCAAAGTGTAGGTCAGGTAATCAGTATATGTTGACTGTAATGTGTGTGTCCACCCGTTTTCCAGAGGCCATCCCACTTAGAAAAGTTACTGCACCGGTGGTGAGTAAGGCACTTATAAAATTTTCACCACGTTTGGCTTGCCACGTGTCGTCCAGACAGATCAAGGCACGAATTTCCTTTCTAAAACCTTCAAACAGACTCTACAGGCCTTGGGGGTGTCACACTCTGTGAGCAGTGCGTACTACCCAGTGTCTCAGGGCGCATTGGAGCGGTGGCACCAAATCCTGAAAGCAATGCTACAGCGGTATTGTTTTGAGACAGGTAAAGATTGGGATGAGGGCTTGCCCTTCATGTTGTTTGCCATAAGGGACACAAGGCAGGAATCCTTGGGTTTTAGCCCTCAGAGTTAGTGTTCGCCACAATGTGCGTGGACCCTTGAAGGTGCTGCAGGAGAGGTTCACCGCCACTTCCCCTTCTAAGACCAACATTCTTGATTTTGTTACTAAATGTAGAACACTGTTGCATACTGCCACTTCCATTGCCAAAGAGTCTCTCTCTGCTGCTCAGAAGCGGATGAAAGGGTGGTTTGACTGTAAGGCAGTGGCACGGCACTTTAAGCCAGGTGACCAAGTGCTTGTGTTGTCACCGGTACCAGGTAGTGCCCTCACTGCCAGATTTTTAGGTCCATATGTGGTGGACAGGAAAGTGTCTGAGACAGATTATGTGATCTCCACACCAGAACGCAGAAGGAGAGACACGACTGTGTCATGTGACTATGCTCAAGGCCTATTTGACCAGAGAATCCTCCCAGGAGAACCGGCCTCTCCTATAATGTCTGCATCTTTGGTGTGTGCTGAGGCTGATGATGGCCTTAAGGTGCCTTCTATGGGTCAGCAAGTCGGCAAGCTCACCAACTCCGAAGTTCCTGTGTGAGGCTGAGTCCCGCTTGTCTTATCTCTCGGATGAGCTGCGGCATGATATAATGAACCTTTTAATGACTTTCCCACTCTGTTCAGTGATGTGCCCTCCTGTACTAACGTCCTGGAGCATGACATTGATGTAGATGGTGCAGCTCCCATTAAGCAGCATGCCTACCGTTGCTCCATGCCAAAACGTGAGGTAATGAAATCTGAGGTTGAATATCTGGTGAGTAATAATCTGGCCACGCCAGAGTTGCAGCCTGGAGTTCCCCATGTTTATTGGTATCTAAGGCTGATGACACCCCGGTTCTGCACTGATTACCGGAGAGTTAATGTAGTCACTGTGGCTGATTCATTTCCTCTACCAAGAATGGAAGATTGTGTAGACAACATAGGTCCAGCTTCTTTCATCACAAAATTAGATCTACTGAAAGGATACTGGCAGGTGCCACTAACCCCTAGAGCCTCAGATGTATCTGCTTTTGTAACCCCTGACCATTTCATGCAGTACACCGTGAATCCTTTTGGGTTGAAAAACGCCCTGCCACCTTCCAGAGGCTCATGCAGAGGGTGTTGGGGGATGTTCCCACTGTAGTGTCTATCTGGATGATGTGGTGGTTTACTCAAGTGACTGGTCAGTCATGTGGACAGTTGCGAACTGTTTTCCGGCTTGCAGAGGCATGTTTAACCCTTAACCTATCGAAGTGTGAATTCGGGAAGGCGATGGTTACATACCTAGGTAAGCAGGTAGGTCATGGTCAGGTTAGACCAGTGGATGCTAAGATTGCTGCAGTGATTAAGTACCGGTTCCCACAACCAGGCGTGAGCTCCGTCGGTTCCTGGGGATGACCGGCTATTATAGATGTTTTGTAGGACCTTCTCCACAGTAGTTTCACCTCTCACTTCTCTTTGCAGTCCCAAGGTTCCTTTTTGTGTGGACAGAAGAGTGCCAGCAGGCTTTTGAAGCGGCAAAGTCCCTGCTGTGCAGTGCCCCAGTTTTAGCTGCTCCAGATTTCTCCCTTCCATTCAAACTGGAAGTGGATGCTAGTCGACTGGTGCTGGTGCTGTGCTTCTCCAGGGGCGTAGATGGGTAGCACCCAGTGTGTTTCTTCTCGGCCAAGTTCAAGAACCACCAGCTGAACTACTCTCACGGTTGAGAAGGAGACCCTGGCGATGCTACTAGCATTCCAGCATTTGAGGTTTACGTTGGGTCCAGTGATGCTCGGTGTTGGTTTACACTGATCACAACTCTCTGGTTTTCCTGGCTAGAATGCGTAACAATAATCAGCGGCTGTTACGTTGGTCCCTGCTGTTACAGGAGTACAACATCCAGATCCATCACAAGAAAGGTGCTGAGAATGTGGTAGCTGATGCTCTGTCCGTGGGTGAGGTGAGACTGTTGTAAACTGTTGTATTCTCTGCTGTAGGTGGCAAAGCAGTCATACATTGTACACAAACCTAAGTGAGATTGGTTTGTGACTTATGGAGGGGGTGTTACGGCCCTCGCGCTGTGTTGTGTTGTGTGTGTGTGTATGTGTCAAGCGCGTCTCTCTCTCTCTCTGTGTATGTGTGCATGTCTCTCTCTCTCTCAGTTGCTCCTCCAGGTTTGTTCTCCCCTCCCCGATCAGCAGGTGTGTTCACTCCGCTCATCAGCTGATTGCAGGTAAAAAAGCTGGAGAAGAGGTGCGGCCCGGGAGAGGAGGAGAGAGAGGAGATGGAGACAGTGACAGTCAGGATTGGTGGTGGAAGCAGTTAGCAGCTTGTGGCAACAGTGGTTGTCTGGTTTACGAGTTTTCATGTGTGGAAAGAGAGCGTAGTTTTGTGGCTGTTGTTTCCTTTCTCCCCAGGTGTGGTGGTGTTTTGAGTTGTGATTTCAGTGGTTTATTACCTCCCGAGCGGGGCGTCTTGTGTTTAATAGTTTGATCATTATTTTATCCTGGTCTGTTTTATTTTACTTTTGACCAGCGTCATTAGTTCGAGGTCCTTTTAAGTTCGTGTTTTCTTATAATAAATAATCTTTACTGACCCGTTAGCAGATTCTGTCTCTTTCATTTCATCCCGGGAACAATTTTACTTTGTTTTCCTCCCTTCATCCCCTGGTACCATCTCCGGGAGGTAACAATGTTGTTTTGATTAATTTTATTGACAATCTAGGTTTTGATCTTGAATGACTTTTTCGACATACTATATGATGACAATTTTTTAATTTCTTTACATTTCATAATATGCCTTTTTCAAACTTTTTTGAAGGATCTAACAGCATGACAATAATCAGACACATATACACACATCTTTTTTTTTGGAACTTTTTGACTTTTTTGCGACATAGAGTAACTGGAAACTCTAGAGAGCCATGCCGTTATGTTCTTTACAAGTTTATTTAAATTTTGACCATGACTGTACATTTTGTGAGAAAAAACTGATCACCAGAAAAATCACTCTCATTTCATCAATAGATCAAATCCATCGCTTTGATCGATTGATTAAATGATAAAGGAGGTAGAGGGAGATGAAGGAAGTTACTGATGTCCAGCCTAAGCTGAACATCCAGTAGCCTCCTCCATTTGACAATCACTGTCACTCTTCTCCGTTCCTCTTCTTTTCATCTCCTTTTCTCCTCCTTCTCCCTCTTTTCATCTCCCTCTCATGCAGCTTGTTCTTCATCCTCTCCAACGCTGCCTCCCTGTCCAGGATCTCCCGTCTGAATAGGAAGCAGCCTCTCCTGCTCTTTGGTACAGACAGATGTCCTCCAGCAGTCTGATCTCCTTCTGCATGTGTTGAGCTTGCTCTTCCTTGCTTTGGTGAAGAGCAGAGATTATGTTGTCCTTGTCCTGAATCTCTGTCTTCATCTGACTCTCCATCTTCTTACAGCTCTCTTCTCTTTGTACCCAGCCTCTCATCACAGCTTTGACCCTGTCCTGACAGTCTCTCGCAGACTGGTAGAGTTCATCTCTTTCTGTTTGTAGCTGCATCATTTTCTTGTTGAGGCTCTCACTTAAATGCTCATTGCTTTGCTTAAGAGCATAGATTATGTTGTCCTTGTCCTGAATGTCAATCTTCATCAGACTCTCCTTCTTTTTCCAGCTCTCATCCAAGTCTTTCACAGACTGGTGGAGTTCAGCTCTTTCTGTTTGTAGCTGCCTCGTTTTCTGCTTGAGGCTCTCACGCAAATGGTCCATGCCTTGGTGAAGATTAGAGATTATGTCGTCCTTGTCCTGAATCTCAGCCTTCATCTGGCTCTCCTTCTTTCTCCAGCCCTCCTCTTTCTGTGCCAGCTCCTTGGCAAACCTCTCCTCCAATGCTCTGAACCGTTCCTGCCAGGCTGTCTTCATCCCTTCGCCATCAACCTTTGTGTAGCATCACTTGCGGCGTGAAGTGCCACTGGTGGAGGAACATGGTCCTGTTGAGGACGTTCTGGTTGTTCCTGGGGCCTGTCAGCATCCCCCTGGTGTGTTGTGTTGTTTTCACGATCCATGTCAGCACTGCTGTTTGCAGCTATGCTTTAATACAAAAGGCTCCTCTGTGTTTTAAACAGCAGACTGTGAACTCTCTGTGTCTCTTTGTGCTACTGACTCGATCAGCCTCTCAACACTTCTGCTCAATAATACTAGATGTTGTGGCTTTTATTGCCTAAAGGATCAAAGGCAGTTCTGAACCACGTCATGGAGTGACAACGCCATTGTATTCTGAACTGCCTTTGAACTGTGTTCCGTTGCTATGGTAGCGGACACGTTTTACGGGTACAAAATTATCATGCTAGGAATGTTATGAGTTACTCTTCAATTCAGCTTCAAGATAATGTGATATATGCTTTGAGATTTCGGTGTGTTGGATAAAACAAACCCTGAGCCTTTGAATATTTGGTGTTTGATGGTAGATTTCCTACATATGTATCTTACAAGTGATTTTAGAAATGAGTCTGTCTTTCAGTGTCTGTTTCAATGGTTATTGATGCTTTTTCAGTTTTAGGTGATGTCTGTTGAAGAAGTTGAGGGGATTTGGGATGAAACAAGGCACGCCATCGAATACCAAACAGTCAGCTGATGTCAAACATACAGGACCGTTTTCTATCCTCTGATCTTCAGTATGAACCAGTTTGTTGTTGTTTACTCAGAGCTTGTTGTGTCTCTGCAGCAAATGAGACGAGATGCTTGCTGCCTCAAGAAGATGAAGATGCTGTGCTGGCTGAGCTGGAGACTATAACTCAGGTCGGTCTCATCTCCACTTAACTGTGTTTACACTTTATGAGGTTTAATGCTAAAATTCTCACTTTTACAGAAACGGTGTGTTTTTAATTGAAATTGAAGCGTCTTCAGAGGCTCAGAGGAGCAGCGTTACTCTTCCATGTGTTCGATCTGCTCTGTTTGTGTCTCAGGGAGGCCTTGAGCTTCCTGAGGTTCCCGAGGACGAGCTCCCAGAAGTCCCAGCGTCCACTCAGGAGAAACCAGGTCTGTTCTCTTGCCCCCTTTGTTTTCTCTGACTGTTGCTTTGACACCAAACAGCCTCTTTGTGTTGTCCCGATCCATAATCCAGCCGTATCATGTGATCACTGTGCATTCTGTCGTCTTTAATACACCTGGCCTCGTTAAAAGGATCGGCTGTCCTCAACATGCTGTATGAGAGTCTCTCACCTTCAGAGGCCTGTGATGAGCAGCCTCTCAGATCCCGACCTTCCTCCATAACAACATGAGCCAGATGAAAGCAGCACGACGGCTTCACTGGACCATGAAGTCCTGTGAGGTCAGATTATTGTACCTGACCTTTGTTTCCCTTAGTAAACCATTTTACACACTGTGACTTAACTTAAATGTATGATAGTCACTGTAATTCATCATCTGTGTACCAACTAGCACCAGGGTGAGTTACAGCAATGACAAAACCCTGGTTCACAGCTAAACTCAGATGGCTGTGGTTGCAGAGGGAGGAGATGTTTAAGAGTGGGGACAAGAAGAGGAGCTGTACTGCCAGATTAGTGGCCAAATGCAAAGTTTATTGAAGAACATCATTTATTAAACTTGTGGGATTAAAAAGTCCCTGGCATTTTTGTATTTCACTGTAAATATGAGTGACAATATTAATAAATGAACTGATATGTTGCCTCCCAAATGACTAGAACAAAGCCTCCTCTGCTATCTTTGAAGATGGATTTTATTGCCATTAGTTTCCCCTTGAAATGTTGTTTTGTGCCCAGTATGTGAGAGCATTCCCAAAATTATTAAGTAGTACTTTTACTGTGTACTTTCTGAGTAATCCTTTCTCAAATTCTCTTGCCTTGTTGTCTTTATATGAGTTAAATGTCCATTTTTAATATAGGTTTAAAAAAAACAAACAAAGAAACATATTTTATTTGAGTCAAATTGACAAATTGTCCACTTAACTTAAAACCTTTCATCTGATAATCAGGATTCTTTTGTTTTCTCTGCAGAGGACAGTTTAGAAGAGGAGCTGACATGATGTTTAAACTGAATGTAATATTATGATCATGGAATAAACTGCTAAATTTGATCCCCACATTCAGTTCTGGTTCCAGTTTCAGTTGATGGAGACACACTTCCTGTCTGTGCTGTGATTGGCTGGTACTCTTTATCTTTTAAAGAATGTTTAAATTTTAAATGGTGTGAATGTTACAGCTGTTGTTGTATGGTGGGTTAGTTTGGTCAGCAAGCATGGGCTTTTGTAATGATTGGATGTTAGCCTACTGTGAATGAGTACTAATGTGGCCAGGTTATCAGCTGAGTGTTTTCTGTGTTCAGACTAGCAGGAGGCAGAGGGATGGCTTTCTAATCAAAGTGGAACTTCTTCAGAGTCCCATCAAACTGTCAATGTAGCTAGCTAACGGTAGCTTCTGGGTATTGTCAAATAATACACTGCCTGGCCAAAAAAAAAAATTGCCACCCAAAAAAAAGGTCACACACTCTAAAATTACGTTGGACCGCCTTCAGCTTTGATTACGGCAAACATTCGTTGTGGCATTGTTTCAATAAGCTTCTGCAATGTCACAAGATTTATTTCTATCCAGTGTTGCATTAATTTTTCACCAAGATCTTGCATTGATGATGGTAGAGTCTGACCGCTGCACAAAGGCTTCTCCAGCACATCCCTGAGATTCTCGATGGGGTTAAGGTCTGGACTCTGTGGTGAAAATGATGTCTCATGCTCCCTGAATCACTCTTTCACTATTTGAGCCCAATGAATCCTGACATTTGTCATCTTGGAATATGCCCGTGCCATCAGGGAAGAAAAAATCCATTGATGGAATAACCTGGTCATTCAGTATATTCAGGTAGTCAGCTGACCTCATTCTTTGAGCACATACTGTTGCTGAACCTGCAGTAATTATCCAATAGGAGGATCGTACCTATTTGCTTAGTTAAATCCAGGTGGTGACTTTTTTTTGGCCAGACAGTGTATTTTGGAAGATTTTATATGTCTTTGTTCCAACTTTTTTTGAAGAATCTAACAGTATGACAGTAATCAGAATCATATAATATGTTGTTTTGATTAATTTTATTGACAATCTAGGTTTTGATCTTGAATGACTTTTTCGACATACTATATGATGACAATTTTTTAATTTCTTTACATTTCATAATATGCCTTTTCAAACTTTTTGAAGGATCTAACAGCATGACAATAATCAGACACATATAACATGTTGTTTTGATTACTTTTATTGACAATTCTGACCTATTTTGACTGTTTTTGACATACTGTACTAAGACATTTTTTTTTATTAACAATCTTTTTTTACGGCCCTCGCGCCGTGTTGTGTTGTGTGTGTGTATGTGTGCGTGTCTATCAATATCTCAGAGTATGTGTGCGTGTCTCTCTCTCTCTCTCAGTTGCTCCTCCAGGTTCGTTCTTCCCTCCCCCGATCTGCAGGTGTGTTCACTCCGCTCATCAGCTGATTGCAGGTAAAAGCTGGAGAAGAGGTGCGGCCCGGGGAGAGGAGGAGAGAGAGGAGATGGAGACAGTGACAGTCAGGATTGGTGGTGGAAGCAGTTAGCAGCTTGTGGCAACAGTGGTTGTCTGGTTTACGAGTTTTCATGTGTGGAAAGAGAGCGTAGTTTTGTGGCTGTTGTTTCCTTTCTCCCCAGGTGTGGTGGTGTTTTGAGTTGTGATTTCAGTGGTTTATTACCTCCCGAACGGGGGCGTCTTGTGTTTAATAGTTTGATCATTATTTTATCCTGGTCTGTTTTATTTTACTTTTGACCAGCGTCATTAGTTCGGGTCCTTTAAGTTCGTGTTTTTCTTATAATAAATAATCTTTACTGACCCGTTAGCAGATTCTGTCTCTTTCATTTCATCCCGGGAACAATTTTACTTTGTTTTCCTCCTTCATCCCCTGGTACCATCTCCGGGAGGTAACAAATTGGGGGCTCGTCCGGGATCAATCTGAAGGTGAGAGTGTCTGTGATTCTGTTGTTTGTGTTGGTAATCCGGCTTTCTATAGTGTGGCACGGCTTCCCCGGTAAGTGTGGGAGTGTCCAGCTAAATTGCGCGTAGCTAATCCATCAGGCACTCATTTATTATTGTGCCTTTTTATTTTCTGGAGTAATCCTGGGTGGGGATACCGTTCCCTGTCGGGGGTAGGCGTTTCGGAGCCTCGGCTGCCGAAGTTTGCCTTTAAAGCCACCTCGAGCCCGGCACGCTCCAAGAAGACAGACAGGCTCAGTCTATGACAGGCAGGGTCTGGGGAAGTTTGTGTTGGCTGTGCGTAAGCTGTGTTTACTGTGTTTCTTCTCCGTATTGTCTTGACTCCTGTGTTCAGACGTAATGTCTCAAGTTTTTAGTGTTGACGCATTCGCCGCTGCGCCGTCTCTTGCACAGCTGGATGAATGTAGGATGAGTGACTTGTACGAGCTGGCGGCTCATTACGGCGTCTCTGTCTCTCGTGCTCTCCGAAAGCAGGAGCTGAAGGCTGCAGTGGTGGAGGCCCTGGTGTTAGAGAGGGTTATTCCCCCAGCTACTACAGACACTGCAGTGAGGATGAGGGAGCTAGAGATTAAAACTAGGGACAGTACCACAACCGTAAATATGTCACTACCATCTGCAACAGGTTTTGATGTGGGTAAGAATATTCCCCTTGTTCCGGTGTTCCGTGAGTCGGAGGTTGAGACATACTTTAGCGCCTTCAGGCGGATCGCGGCTGCGCTGAGCTGGCCTCAGGATGTGTGGGCACTACTGCTACAGTGTAGATTGTGTGGTAAGGCTCAGGAAGCCTGCGCTTCCCTCTCCGCGGTTGATAGTTTAAGTTATGAAAAACTTAAAGGTGCTGTACTGCCAGCGTATGAGTTAGTACCAGAGGCATATCGGCAGCGGTTAGGGTCTCAGGAAAAGCCAGGGCCAGACCTATACTGACTTTGCAAGAGAGAAGGGTCTCCTTTTCGATCGATGGTGCTCGGCATGTAAGGTGACTGATATGGCTCTATTGAGAGAATTATTATTAATTGAAGAATTCAAAAATTGTCTGCCTGAGCGTATTGTAACTTACCTTAATGAGCAGAAGGTTTCCACGTTGCAGGAGGCTGCCGTTTGGCTGATGAGTTGGCCTGACTCACAGGACCAGTTTTGCCCGGCCTGATCAGTCTTCCAACCGGAGCTCCCCTCAGAAACCAAGCTGTCCAATTGTTAGTGTTAGCAACCCCAGCAGTAGCACTCCGGCACAGAGATCGAAAGGCGGGAGGCCGTGCTTCTACTGTTTGAGACCAGGTCATCTGGTAGCTGATTGTGATGCTTTAAAGCACAGACAGCAGACAGCTTTAGAAAGCAGCCAAAGGGGGTTAGCTTAATTAAAACTGTTGCTTGTCTCCTGTTGACCGTCTTCCACACACAGTGGGAGTCGATGCCTGTTTCAAGCCATTCATTTCCAGTGGCTTTGTTTCTCTCACGGGTAAGGTGGAGGATCAGCGCCCTGTGACCATATTGAGGACACTGGTGGGTGCAGTCTTTCATCTTGTCTAGTGTGCTGCCTTTGGGAGATGCATCAGCGTGTGATGCTAGCGCTATTGTGAGAGGGATTGGGATGAGTTTTGTGCCTGCCCTCTCTTCATTACATTCATATCCAGTCCAAGCTAGCAACTGGGTTTTTGCTGTGGCTGTGCGTTCGTTACTACCTATTGATGGGATTGACTTCATCATGGGCAATGACCTTGCAGGTGGAAAAGTATATCCCACACCGGAGGTGGTGTCTGTGCCCACAACTGAATATATGTCTGAGGATTTGGCAAAAGAATATCCTGATGTGTTTGGTGCCTGCGCTCTTACTCGAGCTCAAGCTCAGAAGCTTGGTGGCGAGGTCATGTTGTCAGATTCTCTGTTTGCGACTGCTTTCACTGGATGATAAGTTATCCCCTGTGACGGCCCAGGAGAAGAACCAGCCTGGTGAAGTAGCAGCTGTCCCTCCTCTCCCAGATGTCAACTTGCCCAGTGAATCGTGCAGCTCTTATTGAGGCACAGAAGTCAGATCCCTCCTTAAAACGCTGTTTAGGTGCAGTGGTGGTTGAAGGTGACCACACCTATGGTGAAAAACCTGCGTATATGCTCGGCGATGGTCTGTTGAGTACGTCCGGTGGGTTCCACGGCTAGGAGCGGCAGATGAGGACTGGGGATGGGTGCATCAGATTGTAGTTCCAATAGGTTACAGGCAACATGTGTTAGCTTTAGCTCATGAGCACCTGTGGTCTGGCCATCTGGGCATAGCAAAAACATATGATCGCATCCTCAAGCACTTTTTCTGGCCTGGATTAAAGGCGGATGTGGCTCGTTACTGCAGGACTTGTCACACCTGTCAGGTCACCAGTAAGCCTAACCAGAAAGTTCCTCCGGCCTCTGCACCCTGTTCCAGCTGTTGGTGCACCTTTTTGAGCATGTCATAGTTGACTGTGTTGGCTCATTGCCAAAGTGTAGGTCAGGTAATCAGTATATGTTGACTGTAATGTGTGTGTCCACCCGTTTTCCAGAGGCCATCCCACTTAGAAAAGTTACTGCACGGTGGTGAGTAAGGCACTTATAAAATTTTTCACCACGTTTGGCTTGCCACGTGTCGTCCAGACAGATCAAGGCACGAATTTCCTTTCTAAAACCTTCAAACAGACTCTACAGGCCTTGGGGGTGTCACACTCTGTGAGCAGTGCGTACCACCCAGTGTCTCAGGGCGCATTGGGCGGTGGCACCAAATCCTGAAAGCAATGCTACAGCGGTATTGTTTTTGAGACAGGTAAAGATTGGGATGAGGGCTTGCCCTTCATGTTGTTTGCCATAAAGGGACACAAGGCAGGAATCCTTGGGTTTTAGCCCCTCAGAGTTAGTGTTCGGCCACAATGCGTGGACCCTTGAAGGTGCTGCAGGAGAGGTTCACCGCCACTTCCCCTTCTAAGACCAACATTCTTGATTTTGTTACTAAATGTAGAACACGGTTGCATACTGCCACTTCCATTGCCAAAGAGTCTCTCTCTGCTGCTCAGAAGCGGATGAAAGTGGTGGTTTGACTGTAAGGCAGTGGCGCGGCACTTTAAGCCAGGTGACCAAGTGCTTGTGTTGTCACCGGTACCAGGTAGTGCCCTCACTGCCAGATTTTTAGGTCCATATGTGGTGGACAGGAAAGTGTCTGAGACAGATTATGTGATCTCCACACCAGAGCATGAAGGAAGACACGACTGTGTCATGTGACTATGCTCAAGGCCTATTTGACCAGAGAATCCTCCCAGGGAGAACCGGCCTCTCCTATAATGTCTGCATCTTTGGTGTGTGCTGGGGCTGATGATGGCCTTAAGGTGCCTTCTATGGGTCAGCAAGTCGGCAAGCTCACCAACTCCAGTTCCTGTGTGAGGCTGGAGTCCCGCTTGTCTTATCTCTCGGATGAGCCTGCGGCATGATATAATGAACCTTTTTAATGACTTTCCCACTCTGTTCAGTGATGTGCCCTCCTGTACTAACGTCCTGGAGCATGACATTGATGTAGATGGTGCAGCTCCCATTAAGCAGCATGCCTACCGTTGCTCCATGCCAAAACGTGAGGTAATGAAATCTGAGGTTGAATATCTGGTGAGTAATAATCTGGCTACGCCAAGTTGCAGCCCCTGGAGTTCCCCATGTTTATTGGTATCTAAGGCTGATGACACCCCCCGGTTCTGCACTGATTACCGGAGAGTTAATGTAGTCACTGTGGCTGATTCATTTCCTCTACCAAGAATGGAAGATTGTGTAGACAACATAGGTCCAGCTTCTTTCATCACAAAATTAGATCTACTGAAAGGATACTGGCAGGTGCCACTAACCCCTAGAGCCTCAGATGTATCTGCTTTTGTAACCCCTGACCATTTCATGCAGTACACCGTGAATCCTTTTGGGTTGAAAAACGCCCCTGCCACCTTCCAGAGGCTCATGTAGAGGGTGTTGGGGGATGTTCCCCACTGTAGTGTCTATCTGGATGATGTGGTGGTTTACTCAAGTGACTGGTCGAGTCATGTGGACAGTTGCGAACTGTTTTCCGGCGGCTTGCAGAGGCATGTTTAACTCCTTAACCTATCGAAGTGTGAATTCGGGAAGGCGATGGTTACATACCTAGGTAAGCAGGTAGGTCATGGTCAGGTTAGACCAGTGGATGCTAAGATTGCTGCAGTGATTAAGTACCCGGTTCCCACAACCCAGGCGTGAGCTCCGTCGGTTCCTGGGGATGACCGGCTATTATAGATGTTTTTGTAGGAACTTCTCCACAGTAGTTTCACCTCTCACTTCTCTTTGCAGTCCCAAGGTTCCTTTTTGTGTGGACAGAAGAGTGCCAGCAGGCTTTGAGGCGGCAAAGTCCCTGCTGTGCAGTGCCCCAGTTTTAGCTGCTCCAGATTTCTCCCTTCCATTCAAACTGGAAGTGGATGCTAGTGCGACTGGTGCTGGTGCTGTGCTTCTCCAGGAGGGCGTAGATGGAGTGACGCACTCCAGTGTGTTTCTTCTCGGCCAAGTTCAAGAACCACCAGCTGAACTACTCTACGGTTGAGAAGGAGACCCTGGCGATGCTACTAGCATTCCAGCATTTTGAGGTTTACGTTGGGTCCAGTGATGCTCCGGTGTTGGTTTACACTGATCCACAACTCTCTGGTTTTCCTGGCTAGAATGCGTAACAATAATCAACGGCTGTTACGTTGGTCCCTGCTGTTACAGGAGTACAACATCCAGATCCATCACAAGAAAGGTGCTGAGAATGTGGTAGCTGATGCTCTGTCCCGTGGGTGAGGTGAGACTGTTGTAAACTGTTGTATTCTCTGCTGTAGGTGGCAAAGCAGTCATACATTGTACACAAACCTAAGTGAGATTGGTTTGTGACTTATGGAGGGGGGTGTTACGGCCCTCGCGCCGTGTTGTGTTGTGTGTGTGTATGTGTGCGTGTCTCTCTCTCTCTCTGTGTATGTGTGCGTGTCTCTCTCTCTCTCAGTTGCTCCTCCAGGTTCGTTCTTCCCTCCCCGATCAGCAGGTGTGTTCCTCCGCTCATCAGCTGATTGCAGGTAAAAGCTGGAGAAGAGGTGCGGCCCGGGAGAGGAGGAGAGAGAGGAGATGGAGACAGTGACAGTCAGGATTGGTGGTGGAAGCAGTTAGCAGCTTGTGGCAACAGTGGTTGTCTGGTTTACGAGGTTTTCATGTGTGGAAAGAGAGCGTAGTTTTGTGGCTGTTGTTTCCTTTCTCCCCAGGTGTGGTGGTGTTTTGAGTTGTGATTTCAGTGGTTTATTACCTCCCGAACGGGGGCGTCTTGTGTTTAATAGTTTGATCATTATTTTATCCTGGTCTGTTTTATTTTACTTTGACCAAAGCGTCATTAGTTCGGTCCTTTTAAGTTCGTGTTTTTCTTATAATAAATAATCTTTACTGACCCGTTAGCAGATTCTGTCTCTTTCATTTCATCCCGGGAACAATTTTACTTTGTTTTCCTCCCTTCATCCCCTGGTACCATCTCCGGGAGGTAACAATGTTGTTTTGATTAATTTTATTGACAATCTAGGTTTTGATCTTGAATGACTTTTTAGACATACTATATGATGACAATTTTTTAATTTCTTTACATTTCATAATATGCCTTTTTCAAACTTTTTTGAAGGATCTAACAGCATGACAATAATCAGACACATATACACACATCTTTTTTTTTGGAACTTTTTGACTTTTTTGCGACATAGAGTAACTGGAAACTCTAGAGAGCCAAGCCGTTATGTTCTTTACAAGTTTATTTAAATTTTGACCATGACTGTACATTTGTGAAAAAAAAAAACTGATCACCAGAAAAATCACTCTCATTTCATCAATAGATCAAATCCATCGCTTTGATCGATTGATTAAATGATAAAGGAGGTAGAGGTGAGGGAGATGAAGGAAGTTACTGATGTCCAGCCTAAGCTGAACATCCAGTAGCCTCCTCCATTTGACAATCACTGTCACTCTTCTCCATTCCTCTTCTTTTCATCTCCTTTTCTCCTCCTTCTCCCTCTTTTTCATCTCCCTCTCATGCAGCTTGTTCTTCATCCTCTCCAACGCTGCCTCCCTGTCCAGGATCTCCCGTCTGAATAGGAAGCAGCCTCTCCTGCTCTTTTGGTACAGACAGATGTCCTCCAGCAGTCTGATCTCCTTCTGCATGTGTTGAGCTTGCTCTTCCTTGCTTTGGTGAAGAGCAGAGATTATGTTGTCCTTGTCCTGAATCTCTGTCTTCATCTGACTCTCCATCTTCTTACAGCTCTCTTCTCTTTGTGCCAGCCTCTCATCCACAGCTTTGACCCTGTCCCTGACAGTCTCGCAGACTGGTAGAGTTCATCTCTTTCTGTTTGTAGCTGCATCATTTTCTTGTTGAGGCTCTCACTTAAATGCTCATTGCTTTGCTTAAGAGCATAGATTATGTTGTCCTTGTCCTGAATGTCAATCTTCATCAGACTCTCCTTCTTTTTTCCAGCTCTCATCCAAGTCTTTCACAGACTGGTGGAGTTCAGCTCTTTCTGTTTGTAGCTGCCTCGTTTTCTGCTTGAGGCTCTCACGTAAATGGTCCATGCCTTGGTGAAGATTAGAGATTATGTCGTCCTTGTCCTGAATCTCAGCCTTCATCTGGCTCTCCTTCTTTCTCCAGCCCTCCTCTTTCTGTGCCAGCTCCTTGGCAAACCTCTCCTCCAATGCTCTGAACCGTTCCTGCCAGGCTGTCTTCATCCCTTCGCCATCAACCTTTGTAGCATCACTTGCGTGAAGTGCCACTGGTGGAGGAACATGGTCCTGTTGAGGACGTTCTGGTTGTTCCTGGGGCCTGTCAGCATCCCCCTGGTGTATTGTGTTGTTTTCACTGTCCATATCAGTGCTGCTGTTTGCAGATATGCTTTAGTACAAAAGGCTCCTCTGTGTTTTAAACAGCAGACTGTGAACTCTCTGTCTCTCTTTGTGCTACTGACTCGATCAGCCTCTAAACACTTCTGTTCAATAATACTAGATGTTGTGGCTTTTATTGCCTAAAGGATCAAAGGCAGTTCTGAACACGTCATGGAGTGACAACGCCATTGTGTTCTGAACTGCCTTTGAACTGTGTTCGTTGCTATGGTAACAGGGGACACGTTTTACGGCACAAATTATCATGCTAGGACGTTATGAGTTACTCTTCAATTCAGCTTCAATATAATGTGATATATGCTTTTTAGATTTTGGTGTGTTGGATAAAAACAAACCCTGAGCCTTTGAATATTTGGTGTTTGATGGTAGATTTCCCTACATATGTATCTTACAAGTGATTTTAGAAATGAGTCTGTCTTTTCAGTGTCTGTTTCAATGGTTATTGATGCTTTTTCAGTTTTAGGTGATGTCTGTTGAAGAAGTTGAGGGATTTGGGATGAAACAAGACACCATCGAATACCAAACAGTCAGCTGATGTCAAACATACAGGACCGTTTTCTATCCTCTGATCTTCAGTATGAACCAGTTTGTTGTTGTTTACTCCAGAGCTTGTTGTGTCTCTGCAGCAAATAGACGAGATGCTTGCTGCCTCAAGAAGATGAAGATGCTGTGCTGGCTGAGCTGGAGACTATAACTCAGGTCGGTCTCATCTCCATAACTGTGTTTACACTTTATGAGGTTTAATGCTAAAATTCTCACTTTTACAGAAACGGTGTGTTTTTAATTGAAATTGAAGTTTCTTCAGAGGCTCAGAGGAGCAGCGTTACTCTTCCATGTGTTCGATCTGCTCTGTTTGTGTCTCAGGGAGACGCCTTGAGCTTCCTGAGGTTCCCGAGGGCGAGCTCCCAGAAGTCCCAGCGTCCACTCAGGAGAAACCAGGTCTGTTCTCTTGCCCCCTTTTTGTTTTCTCTGACTGTTGCTTTGACACCAAACAGCCTCTTTGTGTTGTCCCGATCATAATCCAGCCGTATCATGTGATCACTGTGCATTCTGTCGTCTTTAATACACCTGGCCTCGTTAAAAGGATCGGCTGTCCCTCAACATGCTGTATGTCTGTATGTATGTCTCTCACCTTCAGAGGCCTGTGATGAGCAGCCTCTCAGATCCCGACCTTCCTCCATAACAACATCAGCCAGATGAAAGCAGCACGACGGCTTCACTGGACCATGAAGTCCTGTGAGGTCAGATTATTGTACCTGACCTTTGTTTCCTTAGTAAACCATTTTACACACTATGACTTAACTTAAATGTATGAGTAGTCACTGTAATTCATCATCTGTGTACCAACTAGCACCAGGGTGAGTTACAGCAATGACAAACCCTGGTTCACAGCTAAACTCAGATGGCTGTGGTTGCAGAGGGAGGAGATGTTTAAGAGTGGGGACAAGAAGAGGAGCTGTACTGCCCGATTAGTGGCCAAATGCAAAGTTTATTGAAGAACATCATTTATTAAACTTGTGGGATTAAAAAGTCCCTGGCATTTTTGTATTTCACTGTAAATATGAGTGACAATATTAATAAATGAACTGATATGTTGCCTCCCAAATGACTAGAACAAAGCCTCCTGTGCTATCTTTGAAGATGGATTTTATTGCCATTAGTTTCCCCTTGAAATGTTGTTTTTGTGCCCAGTATGTGAGAGCATTCCCAAAATTATTAAGTAGTACTTTTACTGTGTACTTTCTGAGTAATCCTTTCTCAAATTCTCTTGCCTTGTTGTCTTTATATGAGTTAAATGTCCATTTTTAATATAGGTTTTAAAAAAAAAACACAAAGAAACATATTTTATTCGAGTCAAATTGACAAATTGTCCACTTCACTTAAATCCTTTCATCTGATATTCAGGATTCTTTTGTTTTTCTCTGCAGAGGACAGTTTTGAAGAGGAGCTGACATGATGTTTAAACTGAATGTAATATTATGATCATGGAATAAACTGCTAAATTTGATCCCCACATTCAGTTCTGGTTCCAGTTTCAGTTGATGGAGACACACTTCCTGCCTGTGCTGTGATTGGCTGGTACTCTTTATCTTTTAAAGAATGTTTAAATTTTAAATGGTGTGAATGTTACAGCTGTTGTTGTATGGTGGGTTAGTTTGGTCAGCAAGCATGGGCTTTTGTAATGATTGGATGTTAGCCTACTGTGAATGAGTACTAATGTGGCCAGGTTATCAGCTGAGTGTTTTCTGTGTTCAGACTAGCAGGAGGCAGAGGGATGGCTTTCTAATCAAAGTGGAACTTCTTCAGAGTCCCATCAAACTGTCAATGTAGCTAGCTAACGGTAGCTTCTGTGTATTGTCAAATAATACACTGCCTGGCCAAAAAAAAAAGTCGCCACCCAAAAAAAAAGGTCACACACTCTAAAATTACGTTGGACCGCCTTCAGCTTTGATTACGGCAAACATTCGTTGTGGCATTGTTTCAATAAGCTTCTGCAATGTCACAAGATTTATTTCCATCCAGTGTTGCATTAATTTTTCACCAAGATCTTGCATTGATGATGGTACAGTCTGACCGCTGCACAAAGGCTTCTCCAGCACATCCCTGAGATTCTCGATGGGGTTAAGGTCTGGACTCTGTGGTGAAAATGATGACTCATGCTCCCTGAACCACTCTTTCACTATTTGAGCCCGATGAATCCTGACATTGTCATCTTGGAATATGCCCATGCCATCAGGGAAGAAAAAATCCATTGATGGAATAACCTGATCATTCAGTATATTCAGGTAGTCAAGCTGACCTCATTCTTTGAGTACATACTTTTGCTGTACCTGCAGTAATTATCCAATAGGAGGCTCGTATCTATTTGCTTAGTTAAATCCAGGTGGCAACTTTTTTTTTGGCCAGGCAGTGTATTTTGGTAGGAATTCATTCCATAACTGTTATTAATATCACTCATCACAAACCTTAAAAGTGCAACAACAACACAGTCTGGACTGGAGTTTCCTCTGGATGTGAGCAGTTTTGGACGACCTCACAGGTGAGTAATGCTGCTGTAAATGTATTTAGACTTTTGTTGATTATCCCTACAGAAGGCTACAGAACAACCTTGCTTCTTGCAGTTATGTTTTTAATGCTGTTACCTTGAGAACATGAAACAAAAGGTCATGTTAAGTCATGAGGAAACTCAAGATAAAGACATTAAAACAATAATTTTATGTTACTGACTGAAGTATAAATAAAAGACTGTTTAAATGACTTTTTTGAAAATCTAGATTTTTACTTCTTTGACTTTTTCGACATACTATACAATGACATTTTTTTAATTTAATGATCTTACAATTTTTTGAAAGCATTACACTATGACTGTATTCAGGATCATATTAATATGTTGTTTTGATGCCTTTTATCAACAATCTATTTTTTTTTAAGTCTGACTTTTTTCCACATGCTATACTATGACATATTTTTTTTAAATTTGATGACATTTCATTATATTCCTTTTTTTACAACTTTTTTGAGGATTCTGACAGCACGACAGTAATCAGACTCATGTAATATGTTTTGATGACTTTTATGGACAATCTAGATTTTGACCTATTTTAACATTTTTAATTTCATGACATTTTATATGTCTTTGTTCCAACTTTTTGAAGAATATGACAGTATGACAGTAATCAGAATCATATAACATGTTGTTTTGATTAATTTTATTGACAATCTAGGTTTTGATCTTGAATGACTTTTCGACATACTATATGATGACAATTTTTTAATTTCTTTACATTTCATAATATGCCTTTTTCAAACTTTTTTGAAGGATCTAACAGCATGACAATAATCAGACACATATAACATGTTGTTTTTATTACTTTTATTGACAATTTAAATTTTGACCTATTTTGACTGTTTTTGACATACTGTACTAAGACATTTTTTTTTATTAACAATCTTTTTTTACGGCCCTCGCGCCGTGTTGTGTTGTGCGGGTGTATGTGTTCGTGTCAATCTATCACTAAGTGTATGTGTGCGTGTCTCTCTCTCTCTCTCAGTTGCTCCTCCAGGTTCGTTCTCCCCTCCCCCGATCCAGCAGGTGTGTTCACTCCGCTCATCAGCTGATTGCAGGTAAAAGCTGGAGAAGAGGTGCGGCCCAGGGAGAGGAGGAGAGAGAGGAGATGGAGACAGTGACAGTCAGGATTGGTGGTGGAAGCAGTTAGCAGCTTGTGGCAACAGTGGTTGTCTGGTTTACGAGTTTTCATGTGTGGAAAGAGAGCGTAGTTTTGTGGCTGTTGTTTCCTTTCTCCCCAGGTGTGGTGGTGTTTTGAGTTGTGATTTCAGTGGTTTATTACCTCCCGAACGGGGGCGTCTTGTGTTTAATAGTTTGATCATTATTTTATCCTGGTCTGTTTTATTTTACTTTTGACCAGCGTCATTAGTTCAGGTCCTTTTAAGTTCGTGTTTTTCTTATAATAAGTAATCTTTACTGACCCGTTAGCAGATTCTGTCTCTTTCATTTCATCCCGGGAACAATTTTACTTTGTTTTCCTCCCTTCATCCCCTGGTACCATCTCCGGGAGGTAACAAATTGGGGGCTCGTCCGGGATCAATCTGAAAGGTGAGAGTGTCTGTGATTCTGTTGTTTGTGTTGGTAATCCGGCTTTCTATAGTGTGGCACGGCTTCCCCGGTAAGTGTAGGGAGTGTCCAGCTACGTTGCGCGCAGCTTATCCATCAGGCACTCATTTATTATTTTGCCTTTTTTATTTTCTGGAGTAATCCTGGGTGGGGATACCATCCCCTGTCGGGAGTAGGCGTTTCGGAGCCTCGGCTGCCGAAGTTTGCCTTTAAAGCCACCTCGAGCCCGGCACGCTCCAAGAAGACAGTCAGGCTCAGTCTATGACAGGCAGGGTCTGGGGAAGTTTGTGTTGGCTGTGCGTAAGCTGTGTTTACTGTGTTTCTTCTCCGTATTGTCTTGACTCCTGTGTTCAGACGTAATGTCTCAAGTTTTTAGTGTTGACGCATTCGCCGCTGCGCCGTCTCTTGCACAGCTGGATGAATGTAGGATGAGTGACTTGTACGAGCTGCCGGCTCATTACGGCGTCTCTGTCTCTCGTGCTCTCCGAAAGCAGGAGCTGAAGGCTGCAGTGGTGGAGGCCCTGGTGTTAGAGGGGGTTATTCCCCAGCTACTACAGACACTGCAGTGAGGATGAGGAGCTAGAGATTAAGGCTAGGGACAGTACCACAACCGTAAATATGTCACTACCATCTGCAACAGGTTTTGATGTGGGTAAGAATATTCCCCTTGTTCCGGTGTTCCGTGAGTCGGAGGTTGAGACATACTTTAGCGCCTTCGAGCGGATCGCGGCTGCGCTGAGCTGGCCTCAGGATGTGTGGGCACTACTGCTACAGTGTAGATTGTGTGGTAAGGCTCAGGAAGCCTGCGCTTCCCTCTCCGCGGTTGATAGTTTAAGTTATGAAAAACTTAAAGGTGCTGTACTGCGAGCGTATGAGTTAGTACCAGAGGCATATCGGCAGCGGTTTAGGGGTCTCAGGAAAAGCCAGGGCCAGACCTATACTGACTTTGCAAGAGAGAAGGGTCTCCTTTTCGATCGATGGTGCTCGGCATGTAAGGTGACTGATATGGCTCTATTGAGAGAATTATTATTAATTGAAGAATTCAAAAATTGTCTGCCTGAGCGTATTGTAACTTACCTTAATGAGCAGAAGGTTTCCACGTTGCAGGAGGCTGCCGTTTTGGCTGATGAGTTTACGCTGACTCACAGGACCAGTTTTGCCCGGCCTGATCAGTCTTCCAACCGGAGCTCCCCTCAGAAACCAAGCTGTCCAATTGTTAGTGTTAGCAACCCCAGCAGTAGCACTCCGGCACAGAGATCGAAAGGCGGGAGGCTGTGCTTCTACTGTTTGAGACCAGGTCATCTGGTAGCTGATTGTGATGCTTTAAAGCACAGACAGCAGACAGCTTTAGGAAAGCAGCCAAAGGGGGTTAGCTTAATTAAAACTGTTGCTTCGTCTCCTGTTGACCGTCTTCCACACACAGTGGGAGTCGATGCCTGTTTCAAGCCATTCATTTCCAGTGGCTTTGTTTCTCTCACGGGTAAGGTGGAGGATCAGCGCCCTGTGACCATATTGAGGGACACTGGTGGGTCGCAGTCTTTCATCTTGTCTAGTGTGCTGCCTTTGGGAGATGCATCAGCGTGTGATGCTAGCGCTATTGTGAGAGGGATTGGGATGAGTTTTGTGCCTGCTCCTCTTCATTACATTCATATCCAGTCCAAGCTAGCAACTGGGTTTTTTGCTGTGGCTGTGCGTTCGTCACTACCTATTGATGGGATTGACTTCATCATGGGCAATGACCTTGCAGGTGGAAAAGTATATCCCACACACGGAGGTGGTGTCTGCGCCCACAACTGAATATATGTCTGAGGATTTGGCAAAGAATATCCTGATGTGTTTGGTGCCTGCGCTCTTACTCGAGCTCAAGCTCAGAAGCTTGGTGGCGAGGTCATGTTGTCAGATTCTCTGTTTGCGACTGCTTTCACTGATGATAAGTTATCCCCTGTGACGGCCCAGGAGAAGAACCAGCCTGGTGAAGTAGCAGCTGTCCCTCCTCTCCCAGATGTCAACTTGCCAGTGAATCGTGCAGCTCTTATTGAGGCACAGAAGTCAGATCCCTCCTTAAAACGCTGTTTAGGTGCAGTGGTGGTTGAAGGTGACCACACCTATGGTGAAAAACCTGTGTATATGCTCGGCGATGGTCTGTTGAGTACGTCGGTGGGTTCCACGGCTAGGAGCGGCAGATGAGGACTGGGGATGGGTGCATCAGATTGTAGTTCCAATAGGTTACAGGCAACATGTGTTAGCTTTAGCTCATGAGCACCTGTGGTCTGGCCATCTGGGCATAGCAAAAACATATGATCGCATCCTCAAGCACTTTTTCTGGCCTGGATTAAAGGCGGATGTGGCTCGTTACTGCAGGACTTGTCACACCTGTCAGGTCACCGGTAAGCCTAACCAGAAAGTTCCTCCGGCTCCTCTGCACCCTGTTCCAGCTGTTGGTGCACCTTTTGAGCATGTCATAGTTGACTGTGTTGGCCCATTGCCAAAGTGTAGGTCAGGTAATCAGTATATGTTGACTGTAATGTGTGTGTCCACCCGTTTTCCAGAGGCCATCCCACTTAGAAAAGTTACTGCACGGTGGTGAGTAAGGCACTTATAAAATTTTTCACCACGTTTGGCTTGCCACGTGTCGTCCAGACAGATCAAGGCACGAATTTCCTTTCTAAAACCTTCAAACAGACTCTACAGGCCTTGGGGGTGTCACACTCTGTGAGCAGTGCGTACCACCCAGTGTCTCAGGGCGCATTGGAGCGGTGGCACCAAATCCTGAAAGCAATGCTACAGCGGTATTGTTTTGAGACAGGTAAAGATTGGGATGAGGGTTTGCCCTTCATGTTGTTTGCCATAAGGGACACAAGGCAGGAATCCTTGGGTTTTAGCCCCTCAGAGTTAGTGTTCGGCCACAATGTGCGTGGACCCTTGAAGGTGCTGCAGGAGAGGTTCACCGCCACTTCCCCTTCTAAGACCAACATTCTTGATTTTGTTACTAAATGTAGAACACGGTTGCATACTGCCACTTCCATTGCCAAAGAGTCTCTCTCTGCTGCTCAGAAGCGGATGAAAGGGTGGTTTGACTGTAAGGCAATGGCACGGCACGGCACTTTAAGCCAGGTGACCAAGTGCTTGTGTTGTCACCGGTACCAGGTAGTGCCCTCACTGCCAGATTTTTAGGTCCATATGTGGTGGACAGGAAAGTGTCTGAGACAGATTATGTGATCTCCACACCAGAACGCAGAAGGAAGACACGACTGTGTCATGTGACTATGCTCAAGGCCTATTTGACCAGAGAATCCTCCCAGGGAGAACCGGTCTCTCCTATAATGTCTGCATCTTTGGTGTGTGCTGAGGCTGATGATGGCCTTAAGGTGCCTTCTATGGGTCAGCAAGTCGGCAAGCTCACCAACTCCGAGTTCCTGTGTGAGGCATGACCAGGTAGGTCATGGTCAGGTTAGACCAGTGGATGCTAAGATTGCTGCAGTGATTAAGTACCCAGTTCCCACAACCAGACGTGAGCTCCGTCGGTTCCTGGGGATGACCGGCTATTATAGATGTTTTTGTAGGAACTTCTCCACAGTAGTTTCACCTCTCACTTCTCTTTGCAGTCCCAAGGTTCCTTTTGTGTGGACAGAAGAGTGCCAGCAGGCTTTTGAGGCGGCAAAGTCCCTGCTGTGCAGTGCCCCAGTTTTAGCTGCTCCAGATTTCTCCCTTCCATTCAAACTGGAAGTGGATGCTAGTGCGACTGGTGCTGGTGCTGTGCTTCTCCAGGAGGGCGTAGATGGAGTGACGCACCCAGTGTGTTTCTTCTCGGCCAAGTTCAAGAACCACCAGCTGAACTACTCTACGGTTGAGAAGGAGACCCTGGCGATGCTACTAGCATTCCAGCATTTTGAGGTTTACGTTGTGTCCAGTGATGCTCCGGTGTTGGTTTACACTGATCACAACTCTCTGGTTTTCCTGGCTAGAATGCGTAACAATAATCAACGGCTGTTACGTTGGTCCCTGCTGTTACAGGAGTACAACATCCAGATCCATCACAAGAAAGGTGCTGAGAATGTGGTAGCTGATGCTCTGTCCCGTGGGTGAGGTGAGACTGTTGTAAACTGTTGTATTCTCTGCTGTAGGTGGCAAAGCAGTCATACATTGTACACAAACCTAAGTGAGATTGGTTTGTGACTTATGGAGGGGGGTGTTACGGCCCTCGCGCCGTGTTGTGTTGTGTGTGTGTGTATGTGTGCGTGTCTCTCTCTCTCTCTGTGTATGTGTGCGTGTCTCTCTCTCTCTCTGTGTATGTGTGCGTGTCTCTCTCTCTCTCTCAGTTGCTCCTCCAGGTTCGTTCTCCCCTCCCCCGATCAGCAGGTGTGTTCACTCCGCTCATCAGCTGATTGCAGGTAAAAGCTGGAGAAGAGGTGCGGCCCGGGGAGAGGAGGAGAGAGAGGAGATGGAGACAGTGACAGTGACAGTCAGGATTGGTGGTGGAAGCAGTTAGCAGCTTGTGGCAACAGTGGTTGTCTGGTTTACGAGTTTTCATGTGTGGAAAGAGAGCATAGTTTTGTGGCTGTTGTTTCCTTTCTCCCCAGGTGTGGTGGTGTTTTGAGTTGTGATTTCAGTGGTTTATTACCTCCCGAGCAGGCGTCTTGTGTTTAATAGTTTGATCATTATTTTATCCTGGTCTGTTTTATTTTACTTTTGACCAGCGTCATTAGTTCGGGTCCTTTTAAGTTCGTGTTTTTCTTATAATAAATAATCTTTACTGACCTGTTAGCAGATTCTGTCTCTTTCATTTCATCCCAGGAACAATTTTACTTTGTTTTCCTCCTTCATCCCCTGGTACCATCTCCGGGAGGTAACAATGTTGTTTTGATTAATTTTATTGACAATCTAGGTTTTGATCTTGAATTACTTTTTCGACATACTATATGATGACAATTTTTTAATTTCTTTACATTTCATAATATGCCTTTTTCAAACTTTTTTGAAGGATCTAACAGCATGACAATAATCAGACACATAACATGTTGTTTTGATTACTTTTATTGACAATTTAAATTTTGACCTATTTTGACTGTTTTTGACATACTGTACTAAGACATTTTTTTATTAACAATCTTTTTTTTGGAACTTTTTGACTTTTTTGCGACATAGAGTAACTGGAAACTCTAGAGAGCCATGCCGTTTTGTTCTTTACAAGTTTATTTAAATTTTGACCATGACTGTACATTTGTGAAAAAAACTGATCACCAGAAAAATCACTCTCATTTCATCAATCGATCAAATCCATCGCTTTGATCGATTGATTAAATGATAAAGGAGGTAGAGGTGAGGGAGATGAAGGAAGTTACTGATGTCCAGCCTAAGCTGAACATCCAGTAGCCTCCTCCATTTGACAATCACTGTCACTCTTCTCCGTTCCTCTTCTTTTCATCTCCTTTTCTCCTCCTTCTCCCTCTTTTTCATCTCCCTCTCATGCAGCTTGTTCTTCATCCTCTCCAACGCTGCCTCCCTGTCCAGGATCTCCGTCTGAATAGGAAGCAGCCTCTCCTGCTCTTTTGGTACAGACAGATGTCCTCCAGCAGTCTGATCTCCTTCTGCATGTGTTGAGCTTGCTCTTCCTTGCTTTGGTGAAGAGCAGAGATTATGTTGTCCTTGTCCTGAATCTCTGTCTTCATCTGACTCTCCATCTTCTTACAGCTCTCTTCTCTTTGTGCCAGCCTCTCATCCACAGCTTTGACCCTGTCCTGACAGTCTCTACGCAGACTGGTAGAGTTCATCTCTTTCTGTTTGTAGCTGCATCATTTTCTTGTTGAGGCTCTCACTTAAATGCTCATTGCTTTGCTTAAGAGCATAGATTATGTTGTCCTTGTCCTGAATGTCAATCTTCATCAGACTCTCCTTCTTTTTCCAGCTCTCATCCAAGTCTTTCACAGACTGGTGGAGTTCAGCTCTTTCTGTTTGTAGCTGCCTCGTTTTCTGCTTGAGGCTCTCACGTAAATGGTCCATGCCTTGGTGAAGATTAGAGATTATGTCGTCCTTGTCCTGAATCTCAGCCTTCATCTGGCTCTCCTTCTTTCTCCAGCCCTCCTCTTTCTGTGCCAGCTCCTTGGCAAACCTCTCCTCCAATGCTCTGAAGCGTTCCTGCCAGGCTGTCTTCATCCCTTCACCATCAACCTTTGTAGCATCACTTGCGTGAAGTGCCACTGGTGGAGGAACATGGTCCTGTTGAGGACGTTCTGGTTGTTCCTGGGGCCTGTCAGCATCCCCCTGGTGTATTGTGTTGTTTTCACTGTCCATATCAGTGCTGCTGTTTGCAGATATGCTTTAGTACAAAAGGCTCCTCTGTGTTTTAAACAGCAGACTGTGAACTCTCTGTGTCTCTCTTTGTGCTACTGACTCGATCAGCCTCTCAACACTTCTGTTCAATAATACTAGATGTTGTGGCTTTTATTGCCTAAAGGATCAAAGGCAGTTCTGAACACGTCATGGGTGACAACGCCATTGTGTTCTGAACTGCCTTTGAACTGTGTTCCGTTGCTATGGTAACAGGGGACACGTTTTACGGCACAAAATTATCATGCTAGGACGTTATGAGTTACTCTTCAGTTCGGCTTCAATATAATGTGATATATGCTTTTAGATTTTGGTGTGTTGGATAAAACAAACCCTGAGCCTTTGAATATTTGGTGTTTGATGGTAGATTTCCTACATATGTATCTTACAAGTGATTTTAGAAATGAGTCTGTCTTTCAGTGTCTGTTTCAATGGTTATTGATGCTTTTTCAGTTTTAGGTGATGTCTGTTGAAGAAGTTGAGGGGATTTGGGATGAAACAAGACGCCATCGAATACCAAACAGTCAGCTGATGTCAAACATACAGGACCGTTTTCTATCCTCTGTTCTTCAGTATGAACCAGTTTGTTGTTGTTTACTCAGAGCTTGTTGTGTCTCTGCAGCAAATAGACGAGATGCTTGCTGCCTCAAGAAGATGAAGACGCTGTGCTGGCTGAGCTGGAGACTATAACTCAGGTCGGTCTCATCTCCATAACTGTGTTTACACTTTATGAGGTTTAATGCTAAAATTCTCACTTTTACAGAAACGGTGTGTTTTTAATTGAAATTGAAGCATCTTCAGAGGCTCAGAGGAGCAGCGTTACTCTTCCATGTGTTCGATCTGCTCTGTTTGTGTCTCAGGGAGACGCTTGAGCTTCCTGAGGTTCCCGAGGACGAGCTCCCAGAAGTCCCAGCGTCCACTCAGGAGAAACCAGGTCTGTTCTCTTGCCCCCTTTTTGTTTTCTCTGACTGTTGCTTTGACACCAAACAACCTCTTTGTGTTGTCCCGATCATAATCCAGCCGTATCATGTGATCACTGTGCATTCTGTCGTCTTTAATACACCTGGCCTCGTTAAAAGGATCGGCTGTCCTCAACATGCTGTATGAAGAGTCTCTCACCTTCAGAGGCCTGTGATGAGCAGCCTCTCAGATCCCGACCTTCCTCCATAACAACATCAGCCAGATGAAAGCAGCACGACGGCTTCACTGGACCATGAAGTCCTGTGAGGTCAGATTATTGTACCTGACCTTTGTTTCCTTAGTAAACCATTTTACACACTATGACTTAACTTAAATGTATGATAGTCACTGTAATTCATCATCTGTGTACCAACTAGCACCAGGGTGAGTTACAGCAATGACAAACCCTGGTTCACAGCTAAACTCAGATGGCTGTGGTTGCAGAGGGAGGAGATGTTTAAGAGTGGGGACAAGAAGAGGAGCTGTACTGCCCGATTAGTGGCCAAATGCAAAGTTTATTGAAGAACATCATTTATTAAACTTGTGGGATTAAAAAAGTCCCTGGCATTTTTTTTGTATTTCACTGTAAATATGAGTGACAATATTAATAAATGAACTGATATGTTGCCTCCCAAATGACTAGAACAAAGCCTCCTCTGCTATCTTTGAAGATGGATTTTATTGCCATTAGTTTCCCCTTGAAATGTTGTTTTTGGGCCCAGTATGTGAGAGCATTCCCAAAATGATTAAGTAGTACTTTTACTGTGTACTTTCTGAGTAATCCTTTCTCAAATTCTCTTGCCTTGTTGTCTTTATATGAGTTAAATGTCCATTTTTAATATAGGTTTAAAAAAAACAAACAAAGAAACATATTTTATTTGAGTCAAATTGACAAATTGTCCACTTAATTTAAATCCTTTCATCTGATATTCAGGATTCTTTTGTTTTCTCTGCAGAGGACAGTTTTGAAGAGGAGCTGACATGATGTTTAAACTGAATGTAATATTATGATCATGGAATAAACTGCTAAATTTGATCCCCACATTCAGTTCTGGTTCCAGTTTCAGTTGATGGAGACACACTTCCTGCCTGTGCTGTGATTGGCTGGTACTCTTTATCTTTTAAAGAATGTTTACATTTTAAATGGTGTGAATGTTACAGCTGTTGTTGTATGGTGGGTTAGTTTGGTCAGCAAGCATGGGCTTTTGTAATGATTGGATGTTAGCCTACTGTGAATGAGTACTAATGTGGCCAGGTTATCAGCTGAGTGTTTTCTGTGTTCAGAGTAGCAGGAGGCAGAGGGATGGCTTTCTAATCAAAGTGGAGCTTCTTCAGAGTCCCATCAAACTGTCAATGTAGCTAGCTAACGGTAGCTTCTGTGTATTGTCAAATAATACACTGCCTGGCCAAAAAAAAAAGTCGCCACCCAAAAAAAAGGTCACACACTCTAAAATTACGTTGGACCGCCTTCAGCTTTGATTACGGCAAACATTCGTTTGTGGCATTGTTTCAATAAGCTTCTGCAATGTCACAAGATTTATTTCCATCCAGTGTTGCATTAATTTTTCACCAAGATCTTGCATTGATGATGGTAGAGTCTGACCGCTGCACAAAGGCTTCTCCAGCACATCCCTGAGATTCTCGATGGGGTTAAGGTCTGGACTCTGTGGTGAAAATGATGTCTCATGCTCCCTGAACCACTCTTTCACAATTTGAGCCCGATGAATCCTGACATTGTCATCTTGGAATATGCCCGTGCCATCAGGGAAGAAAAAATCCATTGATGGAATAACCTGGTCATTCAGTATATTCAGGTAGTCAGCTGACCTCATTCTTTGAGCACATACTGTTGCTGAACCTGCAGTAATTATCCAATAGGAGGCTCGTACCTATTTGCTTAATTAAATCCAGGTGGTGACTTTTTTTTTGGCCAGACAGTGTATTTTGGTAGAATTCATTCCATAACTGTTATTAATATCTCTCATCATAAACCTTAAAAGTGCAACAACAACACAGTCTGGACTGGAGTTTCCTCTGGATGTGAGCAGTTTTGGATGACCTCACAGGTGAGTAATGCTGCTGTAAATGTATTTAGACTTTTGTTGATTATCCCTACAGAAGGCTCCAGAACAACCTTGCTGCTTGCAGTTATGTTTTTAATGCTGTTACCTTGAGAACATGAAACAAAAGGTCATGTTAAGTCATGAGGGAAACTCAAGATAAAGACATTAAAACAATAATTTTATGTTACTGACTGAAGTATAAATAAAAGACTGTTTAAATGACTTTTTTGAAAATCTAGATTTTTACTTCTTTGACTTTTTCGACATACTATACAATGACATTTTTTTAATTTAATGACAGTTCATAGTATGCCTTTTACAACTTTTCTGAAGAATCTGACAGCATGACAGTAATCAGAATCATATAATATGTTGTTTTAATGACTTTTATCAACAATCTATTTTTAACTCTTTGACTTTTTCCACATACTATACTATGACATATTTTTTTAAATTTTATGACATTTCGTAATATCGTATCTTACAATTTTTTGAAAGCATTACACTATGACTGTATTCAGGATCACATAATATGTTGTTTTGATGCCTTTTATCAACATTCTATTTTTTGAACTTTTTGACTTTTTTCAACATACTATAAGATGACATTTTTTAAATTTTATGACATTTCATTATATTCCTTTTTTTTACAACTTTTTTGAGGATTCTGACAGTATGACAGTCATCAGAATCATGTAATATGTTTTGATGACTTTTATGGACAATCTAGATTTTGACCTATTTTAACATTTTTTAATTTCATGACATTTTATATGTCTTTGTTCCAACTTTTTTGTAGAATCTGACAGTATGATCGTGATCAGAATCATATAATATGTTGTTTTGATTAATTTTATTGACAATCTAGGTTTTGATCTTGAATGACTTTTTCGACATACTATATGATGACAATTTTTAATTTCTTTACATTTCATAATATGCCTTTTTCAAACTTTTTGAAGGATCTAACAGCATGACAATAATCAGACACATATAACATGTTGTTTTGATTACTTTTTGACAATTTAAATTTTGACCTATTTTGACTTTTTGACATACTGTAGTAAGACATTTTTTTATTAACAATCTTTTTTGGAACTTTTTGACTTTGTTCGACATAGAGTAACTGGAAACTCTGGAGAGCCATGCCGTTATGTTCTTTACAAGTTTATTTAAATTTTGACCATGACTGTACATTTGTGAAAAAACTGATCACCAGGAAAATCACTCTCATTTCATCAATAGATCAAATCCATCGCTTTGATCGATTGATTAAATGATAAAGGAAGGTAGAGGCGAGGAGATGAAGGAAGTTACTGATGTCCAGCCTAAGCTGAACATCCAGTAGCCTCCTCCATTTGACAATCACTGTCACTCTTCTCCGTTCCTCTTCTTTTCACCTCCTTTTCTCCTCCTTCTCCCTCTTTTTCATCTCCCTCTCATGCAGCTTGTTCTTCATCCTCTCCAACGCTGCCTCCCTGTCCAGGATCTCCCGTCTGAATAGGAAGCAGCCTCTCCTGCTCTTTTGGTACAGACAGATGTCCTCCAGCAGTCTGATCTCCTTCTGCATGTGTTGAGCTTGCTCTTCCTTGCTTTGGTGAAGAGCAGAGATTATGTTGTCCTTGTCCTGAATCTCTGTCTTCATCTGACTCTCCATCTTTTACAGCTCTCTTCTCTTTGTGCCAGCCTCTCATCCACAGCTTTGACCCTGTCCTGACAGTCTCTCACAGACTGGTAGAGTTCATCTCTTTCTGTTTGTAGCTGCATCATTTTCTTGTTGAGGCTCTCACTTAAATGCTCATTGCTTTGCTTAAGAGCATAGATTATGTTGTCCTTGTCCTGAATGTCAATCTTCATCAGACTCTCCTTCTTTTTCCAGCTCTCATCCAAGTCTTTCACAGACTGGTGGAGTTCAGCTCTTTCTGTTTGTAGCTGCCTCGTTTTCTGCTTGAGGCTCTCACGTAAATGGTCCATGCCTTGGTGAAGATTAGAGATTATGTCGTCCTTGTCCTGAATCTCAGCCTTCATCTGGCTCTCCTTCTTTCTCCAGCCCTCCTCTTTCTGTGCCAGCTCCTTGGCAAACCTCTCCTCCAATGCTCTGAACCGTTCCTGCCAGGCTGTCTTCATCCCTTCACCATCAACCTTTGTAGCATCACTTGCGTGAAGTGCCACTGGTGGAGGAACATGGTCCTGTTGAGGACGTTCTGGTTGTTCCTGGGGCCTGTCAGCATCCCCCTGGTGTGTTGTGTTGTTTTCACTGTCCATATCAGTGCTGCTGTTTGCAGATATGCTTTAATACAAAAGGCTCCTCTGTGTTTTAAACAGCAGACTGTGAACAGTGAGGATGTGAGCAGTTTTGGACGACCTCACAGGTGAGTAATGCTGCTGTAAATGTATTTAGACTTTTGTTGATTATCCCTACAGAAGGCTACAGAACAACCTTGCTGCTTGCAGTTATGTTTTTAATGCTGTTACCTTGAGAACATGAAACAAAAGGTCATGTTAAGTCATGAGGGGAAACTCAAGATAAAGACATTAAAACAATAATTTTATGTTACTGACTGAAGTATAAATAAAAGACTGTTTAAATGACTTTTTTTTGAAAATCTAGATTTTTTACTTCTTTGACTTTTTCGACATACTATACAATGACATTTTTTTTTAATTTAATGACAGTTCATAGTATGCCTTTTTACAACTTTTCTGAAGAATCTGACAGCATGACAGTAATCAGAATCATATAATATGTTGTTTTAATGCCTTTTATCAACAATCTATTTTTTTTAACTCTTTGACTTTTTTCCACATACTATACTATGATGTGATGCCCACTAAGTGTGATCACATTAGTGTGATTGTTTTGTTTGTTTTAAAGTGTTTTGAGTCTGCCTGTATTTTGTTTATTTTATTTTTTAAAAAAAAAAAAAAGAATAAAAACTCAGATAGTGTCACTGTATTCCAGTTTTCATCATAAAACAATAACTGTGGTCACTAGGTGGTAGTGTTGGCTGTTCTTCTCATAACCGAGAGAATGTGGTGAACTAATGTCAACAAGTTTGCTGTCTTCTTTTTTTAACCTCTTTAACCTGTTTTCCAGGTACTATATATATCTGTAGTTGGGTGCTACATCCTGGTACCCGTTACAGTTTATTGGGGGCTCATCCGGGATCGGCGCCACCTGCTGGATGGGCGTTGATCCAGTGATCCTGATATCTTGGACCAAAAGTGACCTGATGACGAGGAGCCGACATGAATGTACACTGGCAGAGGAGCATGCATCAGCTGCACCAACTGAAGCAAGCTGCCCCGTCTGATGAAGAGTAAGGACTGTGCGGTGTAGGAGAAAGAAGAACTAGTCATCAGAGACAGAGACTGTAAAGTGATCCTGGACTGGGTACCAAGTGCAGTGGAGTCGGGAAGTAGCTATGGCAGACAGTGAGAGGAAAAGTTTGGTGTGGGCCATCAAAAAGAGCCTGCTCACTCTACCTGCTGTTGAACTGTTTCGAATCTCAAAGGAATTAGTCCTTGTGCCAGGGATGGACCAGTCTCGTCTGTCTGATCTCGCTGTGGAGGATGAAGAGAGTTGCTTCAACTACATCACCGACTACATGTGCAGTAAGCCCTTACTAGAGTTAGAGGATGCGGGCATGGGGTACTTATTGCAGTTGAAAGATTTGGTTCATAGCCGCATTGAGGTTCAGTGTGTGGGTGTAGAAGAGGGTGGATCGCCGGATTCCATTTTTAACAGTCAACATGATGGTGTAAATGCTGAGGTAAATGATGTTGGGACTGTTGAAAATGTAACCACTCATGATGCAACACTACAGAAGATACTAACTAGCTATGAAGAGCTGAGTAAACAGATTGCACAGTACTTACCCTCACACTCCCCACAAAATGTTGCTAAGTCACACACAAAAGTTCAGTCCATGGCACTAGATAAGAATGCACCAGACACCAGAGGTAAAAGTGTACACCCTACACCTGTGACACCAGACAAAATGGTTTCCCTACAAGAACTTTCTTACCTCCATCGCAGGGAATTTAAGGTCCAGGGAGGTCAGATTGGGGATCAGGGGTCAGACATGAGTTACAGCAGTGTCTGCAGGCAAATTGAGGAGGGGTTAAAGGAACAGTTCAGTGATGCAGACGTGGTCAGAGCAGTCTTGAGAGTTATCAAACCTGGGAACTTTAAAGACATGTTGATGGTGAAGGACGATCTAACGGTTGATGAGCTGAAGGATTTCTCCACTCCCACCTGGGTGAACAGAGTAATACAGAGCTGTTTCAAGAATTTATGTGTACTAAACAAAAGGATAGTGAAACACCACAGCAGTTCTTATACAGGGTCATAGGTCTTAAGCAAAGATCTTGCTTGCCTCAAAACATACTGGCGCTGATGTTAAGTACAATTCGAGTACAGTTCAGGATGTTTTTCTCCACACTGTGTATCAAGGCTTAGGCCATAAACATGACGACATTCGCAGAGAGATCAAACCATTACTTGTAGATGCAAATGTCCCCGATGAGGTTATCCTTAAACAAATGAAGAAAGTAATGAGTAACGAGAGTGAAAGGCAGCGACGTCTAGGCCTAGTCAGTCGTCAGAAACCAACAAATGTACACAGTGCAGAGGCTGAGGTTACAGCAGCTCAGGCTTTCCCTAGTGTCAGAGAGGAGCGTTCAGGAAAGGACTCCAAGCCAGATACAGAAGCACACAGATACCCCTGTTCCCACCCCTGACGTACCCGTACAGCAAAAGTGAATGCCTTGCCAGGCTTGTGGGGAGAAGGGCTCTTACCCATTGTAACCTAAACGGTTTAGCAGTCAGTGCTCTGCTTGACACGGGGGCCCAAGTAAGCATGATTGGTAGAGTTTGGAAAGAACAATACTTACCTGACTGGCCCATTAGACCACTTAATGAGATAGTTAATGATGAGGAGGAGTTGAGAGTCTATGCAGTAAATGGTGAAATCCTTCCATTTGATGGCTGGGTGGCCCTTACAGTTAATTTGAAGGGGAATGAGAATCCTAACCTGTCAATCACTGTTCCTTTTCTTGTGAGCAGTCTTGTCCTGGAGAGACCCCTGCTGGGTTTTAATGTGCTGGAAGTCATGATACAGGAACAACCTGAAAAGCTAATCCCAACCCTCATCAGCCTGCTCTGTAGTGCAATGGTGATCCCAGAAGAGAAGGCAGAGCTCCTGGTGAACTTCATCCAGACTGACGAAACCCCTGTGCATTATGGCCACCTACGAACAGGTAGACAAGACACTGTCATTCCAGCAGGTCAGGTGGCCTGGGTCAAGTGCCAAGTCCCGCCCCACCTGGAACTGTCCAACCCCATCTTCCTGTTTGAGCCTGATGACAATGGCATACCTCTGGCGGAATTGGATGTTGGAGAAGGCCTGATGAAGGTACAAAACCCCAGAAAGCCCTATATAACAGTGCCCGTGGGGAACAAAACAAAGCATGCAGTCACTCTCCCAAGAAAGACAGCCCTTGGCAGTATTCACTGTATTGAAAGGGTCATCACCCCAGACTCTGAAAATCCCCAGCCCCCAGTGACCGTCAGCAGTGTCGTCCACAACACCTACTGTCGCCGACCCAGCTTCTGTCCCATCATACTCACCTGTAACCTCTTCTGTCACCAGCTCCACCCCATTTCAACCCCCTGTCGACCTCAGTCACCTTGATGCTCATCAGCAGGAAATAGTCAACAAGATGCTCTGTGAAGAGGCTGGTGCTTTTGCACGTGACAGTGATGACATTGGGTGTATACCAAGTCTGCAAATGACGATCACCCTCCATGATGCAATCCCTGTTCAGAAATCATACTCATCAATCCCAAAGCCATTGTTTAAGGAGGTGAAGGAGTACATACAGGAACTGATAATGAAAGGCTGGATAGTCAAGTCCACGTCCCCATATTCCGCCCCAGTTGTCTGTGTCAGGAAAAAGGACGGCAGCCTGCGTCTGTGCATTGACTATCGCCTCCTGAATAAAAAGACCGTCCCTGATCGTCACCCGTTGCCTAGGATACAAGACCTGACAGACACCCTCGGGGGCTACACCTGGTTTAGTATTTTAGATCAGGGGAAAGCCTACCACCAGGGCTTTATCGCCAAGGATTCGCGCCCCTTCACTGCCTTCATCACTCCGTGGGGTCTTTACGAGTGGGTCCGCATTCCATTTGGACTCTCCAATGCTCCAGCAGCATTCCAGCGGAGCATGGAGGAGATGCTTGGTCCCCTCAGGGATGAATGCTGTATCCCGTACCTTGACGATGTACTCTGTTATGCGAAGACATTTGATGAACATGTCGAGACCATCCGTAAAGTTCTCCAGGCCCTTCAACGTCACGGAGTGAAATTGAGACCTGAGAAATGTGATCTCTTCAAACAGGAAGTCAGGTACGTGGGTCGCCTCGTGTCAGCAGAAGGAGTCAAAATAGACCCACGAGACCTTGAAGCTGTGAAAGCCCTGACGAGTAAGACACCAAGAACAGTTGGTGAAGTGAGAAAATAACTGGATTTCTGGGGTATTTCCGTTCATACATTCAGGACTTTTCCGAATAGCCAGACCCATCTATGAGTTGCTCCAAACCAAGCAAGGGCAGGCCCTAATTCCAACCCGTGGTAAAACTGCCAAACGGCCCCAGCTGCCCTCTAGAGAGCCCATAGCATGGACTGCTGAGCATCAGGAAGCCCTTGAACAACTGGTGAACCTCCTCACAAACCCCCCTGTTTTGGCGTACCCTGATTTTAACCACCCCTTTAGATTGCATACTGATGCCTCAGACCAGGGCCTAGGAGCTGTCCTGTACCAGCATCAAAATGGAAAACTGAGAGTCATTGGATATGGATCTAGAACACTGTTACCAGCCCGAGCATAATTATCATCTGCATAGTGGGAAGCTGGAGTTCCTCGCATTAAAATGGGCTGTTTGTGGAAAGTTCCGCCACTACCTGTACTATCGCCACACTTCACTATCTACACCGACAACAACCCGTTGACTTATGTCATGAGTACAGCCAAACTTAATGCTGTTGGTCATCGGTGGGTTGGGGAACTCGCTGATTTCAGGTTTGATGTGAAATACAGGCCTGGAAAGTCAAACATAGACGCGGACACTCTATCTCGCCTTCCCCTGGATATGGAGAGGTATGAAAAGGCCTCTACAGAGGAACTTTCCACTGAGGCAGTGCGGGCGACATGGGATGGAAGTCAGGCAGCAGAACGAAAAGATGTGGCATGGGTTGCAGCGCTAAACATCGCTCCCCCTGACTCTAACCAGCAGTTACGCCCTCCTATGCAGACTGTCAATCACGAAGAGCTGGTAAAGGGCCAAAGAGAGGACCAGGCCATCAATACAATCATGGAGTTGAAAGAGTCAAACACTAAGTTGACGGCTGAAGTGTAAAACTGTAAGCGGAGCGACCAGGAAGCTGCTTCATGAATGGAGTAGACTTTACATTGACAATGACATCCTTTACAGGAAGACCACTCAGCACAAGCAGTTAGTCCTCCCTGAGAAATACAGAACACTCGCTCTGAAACATCTTCACAACGAAATGGGGCATGTGGGGACGGAGAGGGTGCTCCACCTAGCAAGGGAGAGATTCTACTGGCCCTTCATGTCCAAAGAGATAGAGGAGTATGTGACTCGAAAATGCCCATGCATTAAGTCTAAGAAGCCTGCCACACATACTCGAGCTCCCATGGGTAGCATCACTTCTAACTTCCCTTTAGAGCTGGTGTGCATCGATTACCTACATCTGGAAACCAGTGTTGGAGAATGCGAATATATTCTAGTGGTGATTGATCATTTCACTAGATTTGCCCAGGCATACCCCACAAAGAATAAGAGTGGGAAAACGGCAGCAGAGCGCATCTTCAGTGACTTTATACCCACGTTTGGGTACCCATCAAAACTCCATCATGACCAGGGCCGTGAATGGGAAAATAAACTGTTCCACACTCTGCAACAGCTGTCCGGGGTTGGCCACTCTAGTACGTCACCCCTACCATCCACAGAGCAATCCGGTTGAGCGGCTCAACAGGACTATACTCCAGATGCTGAGGACACTGACTGAAAGTGAGAAACTGCGGTGGAAGGATCACCTCCGCATGTAATACACGCTTATAACTGCACCAAACACGAAGCTACTGGCTACTCACCATTTTCCTCCTTTACGGCCGTCATCCTCATCTCCCAGTTGACTTGCTGTTTTGGATTAACTGAGGAGAAGAGGTCCTACTCACCGAAAGGATATGCAGAGAAATGGGCTGGAAGAATGTCAGAAGCCTACCGTGTGCATGTGAAAACAGTAAGAAATCCAGTGCAAGGGGTAAAGTAACCTATGACAAGAAGGCAAAAGGAGTCCATACTGCAACCAGGAGACAGAGTTCTGGTAAGAAACCTCAGTCAGCGTGGAGGACCAGGCAAGTTGAAGTCTTATTGGGAGAAGGCTATCTATGTGGTCAAAACCCAACTTGCTGAGAGCCCTGTGTACGTTGTCTGCCCTGAACATGGAGATCAGAGGAAAACCAGAACGTTGCATCGCAATCTCCTGTTGCTGGTGAATGACTTACCTGTGGATATGACCCCACCCCAAACCAGAACTGTCCCTGAAAAGAAAACAAATAAGAGACAGAAACAAAGAAGAGTGTCAGACACACAAAGACCGCCAGACATGAGTGATGACACTGACAGTGATTCGGATGATGACAGTAACTGTGGATACTGGATAAGGACACCTGCGGGCAGAACAGAGGAAAGAGCTCCTGAACCAGAAGACACTGTCATTTCAATACCTGCGAGGTCGGGGAGTCATGCTGTACCTGAATACTCACCAGATCCCGTCCTGTTACCTGAAGTGAGTGGAGATGAAGAGAGGGACAATGCAGATGGAGACCCACCCTTCCAAGCCAGACCTGAGGAAGAGGATGTCACCAAACCTGGGGGAGAAGAGGAAAAGGAATACCCATGCCATTCCTCCATACCTTGTCCCAGCCCACCAGCCCAGTCCCCTATTATTCAACACAGTCCCCAAATCCACCTCTCAGCCCCACCGGTAGAGCAAGTTCAGTTCAGGAGGTCTACCCGTAACAGAAGACCCAGACAGTATCTAACTTATGATTTACTAGGTGAACCATCAGTACAGGAGCAGGTCACAGTTAGCTCAGCGTTACGACACCCAGCACATTACTTACCTGTTGAGCATACATCACACACACTGATGCAATACCTTCCACCCGTTGGTATGCCATACTCGCACCCGATCTTCTACACGTCATGCACTCCACATCCTTATCTTGTCCTCAACACACACATCCCACCCACAATGTTAGCTTGTTAGATATCTAAGAAAGGAAACCTGAAGGTTGTTTCGAGTTTGTGAGTTTTTGGAGAAAATGTCAGGAGCCATCTTTATTTGTCAGGGAGCATGTGATGCCCACTAAGTGTGATCACATTAGTGTGATTGTTTTGTTTGTTTTAAAGTGTTTTGAGTCTGCCTGTATTTTGTTTATTTTATTTTTTTTTTTTAAAAAAAGAATAAAAACTCAGATAGTGTCACTGTATTCCAGTTTTCATCATAAAACAATAACTGTGGTCACTAGGTGGTAGTGTTGGACCAAGGTTCACCTCTAGTCTGCTGGAGTGTAGTTTAGCGCATGCGCTGTTCTTCTCATAACCGAGAGAGAATGCGGTGAACTAATGTCAACAAGTTTGCTGTCTTCTTTTTTTAACCTCTTTAACCTGTTTTCCAGGTACTATATATATCTGTAGTTGGGTGCTACATCCTGGTACCCGTTACAATGACATATTTTTTTTTAAATTTCATGACATTTCGTAATATGCGTATCTTACAATTTTTTTGAAAGCATTACACTATGACTGTATTCAGGATCACATAATATGTTGTTTTGATGCCTTTTATCAACATTCTATTTTTTTTTTTAACTTTCTGACTTGTTTCAACATACTATAAGATGACATTTTTTAAATTTTATGACATTTCATTATATTCCTTTTTTTTACAACTTTTTTGAGGATTCTGACAGCATAACAGTCATCAGAATCATGTAATATGTTTTGATGACTTTTATGGACAATCTAGATTTTGACCTATTTTAACATTTTTTTTAATTTCATGACATTTTATATGTCTTTGTTCCAACTTTTTTTGTAGAATCTGACAGTATGACAGTAATCAGAATCATATGTTGTTTTGATTAATTTTATTGACAATCTAGGTTTTGATCTTGAATGACTTTTTCGACATACTATATGATGACAATTTTTTAATTTCTTTACATTTCATAATATGCCTTTTTCAAACTTTTTTGAAGGATCTAACAGCATGACAATAATCAGACACATATAACATGTTGTTTTGATTACTTTTATTGACAATTTAAATTTTGACCTATTTTGACTTTTTTTGACATACTGTACTAAGACATTTTTTTTTATTAACAATCTTTTTTTTGGAACTTTTTGACTTTTTTGCGACATAGAGTAACTGGAAACTCTAGAGAGCCATGCCGTTATGTTCTTTACAAGTTTATTTAAATTTTGACCATGACTGTACATTTGTGAAAAAAACTGATCACCAGGAAAATCACTCTCATTTCATCAATAGATCAAATCCATCGCTTTGATCGATTGATTAAATGATAAAGGAGGTAGAGGTGAGGGAGATGAAGGAAGTTACTGATGTCCAGCCTAAGCTGAACATCCAGTAGCCTCCTCCATTTGACAATCACTGTCACTCTTCTCCGTTCCTCTTCTTTTCATCTCCTTTTCTCCCTCCTTCTCCCTCTTTTTCATCTCCCTCTCATGCAGCTTGTTCTTCATCCTCTCCAACGCTGCCTCCCTGTCCAGGATCTCCCATCTGAATAGGAAGCAGCCTCTCCTGCTCTTTTGGTACAGACAGATGTCCTCCAGCAGTCTGATCTCCTTCTGCATGTGTTGAGCTTGCTCTTCCTTGCTTTGGTGAAGAGCAGAGATTATGTTGTCCTTGTCCTGAATCTCTGTCTTCATCTGACTCTCCATCTTCTTACAGCTCTCTTCTCTTTGTGCCAGCCTCTCATCCACAGCTTTGACCCTGTCCTGACAGTCTCTCGCAGACTGGTAGAGTTCATCTCTTTCTGTTTGTAGCTGCATCATTTTCTTGTTGAGGCTCTCACTTAAATGCTCATTGCTTTGCTTAAGAGCATAGATTATGTTGTCCTTGTCCTGAATGTCAATCTTCATCAGACTCTCCTTCTTTTTCCAGCTCTCATCCAAGTCTTTCACAGACTGGTGGAGTTCAGCTCTTTCTGTTTGTAGCTGCCTCGTTTTCTGCTTGAGGCTCTCACGTAAATGGTCCATGCCTTGGTGAAGATTAGAGATTATGTCGTCCTTGTCCTGAATCTCAGCCTTCATCTGGCTCTCCTTCTTTCTCCAGCCCTCCTCTTTCTGTGCCAGCTCCTTGGCAAACCTCTCCTCCAATGCTCTGAACCGTTCCTGCCAGGCTGTCTTCATCCCTTCGCCATCAACCTTTGTAGCATCACTTGCGTGAAGTGCCACTGGTGGAGGAACATGGTCCTGTTGAGGACGTTCTGGTTGTTCCTGGGGCCTGTCAGCATCCCCCTGGTGTGTTGTGTTGTTTTCACTGTCCATATCAGTGCTGCTGTTTGCAGATATGCTTTAATACAAAAGGCTCCTCTGTGTTTTAAACAGCAGACTGTGAACTCTGTCTCTCTTTGTGCTACTGACTCGATCAGCCTCTAAACACTTCTGTTCAATAATACTAGATGTTGTGGCTTTTATTGCCTAAAGGATCAAAGGCAGTTCTGAACACGTCATGGAGTGACAACGCCATTGTGTTCTGAACTGCCTTTGAACTGTGTTCCGTTGCTATGGTAACAGGGGACACGTTTACGGCACAAAATTATCATGCTAGGACGTTATGAGTTACTCTTCAATTCAGCTTCAATATAATGTGATATATGCTTTTAGATTTTTGGTGTGTTGGATAAAACAAACCCTGAGCCTTTGAATATTTGGTGTTTGATGGTAGATTTCCTACATATGTATCTTACAAGTGATTTTAGAAATGAGTCTGTCTTTCAGTGTCTGTTTCAATGGTTATTGATGCTTTTTCAGTTTTAAGCGATGTCTGTTGAAGAAGTTGAGGGATTTGGGATGAAACAAGACACCATCGAATACCAAACAGTCAGCTGATGTCAAACATACAGGACCGTTTTCTATCCTCTGATCTTCAGTATGAACCAGTTTGTTGTTGTTTACTCAGAGCTTGTTGTGTCTCTGCAGCAAATAGACGAGATGCTTGCTGCCTCAAGAAGATGAAGATGCTGTGCTGGCTGAGCTGGAGACTATAACTCAGGTCGGTCTCATCTCCATAACTGTGTTTACACTTTATGAGGTTTAATGCTAAAATTCTCACTTTTACAGAAACGGTGTGTTTTTAATTGAAATTGAAGCGTCTTCAGAGGCTCAGAGGAGCAGCGTTACTCTTCCATGTGTTCGATCTGCTCTGTTTGTGTCTCAGGGAGACGCCGAGCTTCCTGAGGTTCCCGAGGACGAGCTCCCAGAAGTCCCAGCGTCCACTCAGGAGAAACCAGGTCTGTTCTCTTGACCCTTTTTGTTTTCTCTGACTGTTGCTTTGACACCAAACAGCCTCTTTGTGTTGTCCCGATCATAATCCAGCCGTATCATGTGATCACTGTGCATTCTGTCGTCTTTAATACACCTGGCCTCGTTAAAAGGATCGGCTGTCCTCAACATGCTGTATGTCTGTATGTATGTCTCTCACCTTCAGAGGCCTGTGATGAGCAGCCTCTCAGATCCCGACCTTCCTCCATAACAACATCAGCCAGATGAAAGCAGCACGGCGGCTTCACTGGACCATGAAGTCCTGTGAGGTCAGATTATTGTACCTGACCTTTGTTTCCTTAGTAAACCATTTTACACACTGTGACTTAACTTAAATGTATGATAGTCACTGTAATTCATAATCTGTGTACCAACTAGCACCAGGGTGAGTTACAGCAATGACAAACCCTGGTTCACAGCTAAACTCAGATGGCTGTGGTTGCAGAGGAGGAGATGTTTAAGAGTGGGGACAAGAAGAGGAGCTGTACTGCCCGATTAGTGGCCAAATGCAAAGTTTATTGAAGAACATCATTTATTAAACTTGTGGGATTAAAAAGTCCCTGGCATTTTTGTATTTCACTGTAAATATGAGTGACAATATTAATAAATGAACTGATATGTTGCCTCCCAAATGACTAGAACAAAGCCTCCTCTGCTATCTTTGAAGATGGATTTTATTGCCATTAGTTCCCCCTTGAAATGTTGTTTTTGTGCCCAGTATGTGAGAGCATTCCCAAAATTATTAAGTAGTACTTTTACTGTGTACTTTCTGAGTAATCCTTTCTCAAATTATCTTGCCTTGTTGTCTTTATATGAGTTAAATGTCCATTTTTAATATAGGTTTAAAAAAAACACACAAAGAAACATATTTTATTCGAGTCAAATTGACAAATTGTCCACTTAACTTAAATCCTTTCATCTGATATTCAGGATTCTTTTGTTTTCTCTGCAGAGGACAGTTTTGAAGAGGAGCTGACATGATGTTTAAACTGAATGTAATATTATGATCATGGAATAAACTGCTAAATTTGATCCCCACATTCAGTTCTGGTTCCAGTTTCAGTTGATGGAGACACACTTCCTGCCTGTGCTGTGATTGGCTGGTACTCTTTATCTTTTAAAGAATGTTTAAATTTTAAATGGTGTGAATGTTACAGCTGTTGTTGTATGGTGGGTTAGTTTGGTCAGCAAGCATGGGCTTTTGTAATGATTGGATGTTAGCCTACTGTGAATGAGTACTAATGTGGCCAGGTTATCAGCTGAGTGTTTTCTGTGTTCAGACTAGCAGGAGGCAGAGGGATGGCTTTCTAATCAAAGTGGAGCTTCTTCAGAGTCCCATCAAACTGTCAATGTAGCTAGCTAACGGTAGCTTCTGTGTATTGTCAAATAATACACTGCCTGGCCAAAAAAAAAGTCGTCACCCAAAAAAAAAGGTCACACACTCTAAAATTACGTTGGACCGCCTTCAGCTTTGATTCTGACAAAAATTTGTTGTGGCATTGTTTCAATAAGCTTCTGCAATGTCACAAGATTTATTTCTATCCAGTGTTGCATTAATTTTTCACCAAGATCTTGCATTGATGATGGTACAGTCTGACCGCTGCACAAAGGCTTCTCCAGCACATCCCTGAGATTCTCGATGGGGTTAAGGTCTGGACTCTGTGGTGAAAATGATGTCTCATGCTCCCTGAATCACTCTTTCACAATTTGAGCCTGATGAATCCTGACATTGTCATCTTGGAATATGCCCGTGCCATCAGGGAAGAAAAATCCATTGATGGAATAACCTGGTCATTCAGTATATTCAGGTAGTCAGCTGACCTCATTCTTTGAGCATCTAGTGTTGCTGATCCTGCAGTAATTATCCAAGAGGAGTCTCTTACCTTTTTGCTTAATTTAATGCAGGTGGTGACTTTTTTTTTGGCCAGGCTTTGTATTTTGGTAGAATTCATTCCATAACTGTTATTAATATCACTCATCACAAACCTTAAAAGTGCAACAACAACACAGTCTGGACTGGAGTTTCCTCTGGATGTGAGCAGTTTTGGACGACCTCACAGGTGAGTAATGCTGCTGTAAATGTATTTAGACTTTTGTTGATTATCCCTACAGAAGGCTCCAGAACAACCTTGCTGCTTGCAGTTATGTTTTTAATGCTGTTAGCTTGAGAACATGAAACAAAAGGTCATGTTAAGTCATGAGGAAACTCAAGATAAAGACATTAAAACAATAATTTTATGTTACTGACTGAAGTATAAATAAAAGACTGTTTAAATGACTTTTTTTAAAATCTAGATTTTTACTTCTTTGACTTTTTTCGACATACTATACAATGACATTTTTTTTAATTTAATGACAGTTCATAGTATGCCTTTTTACAACTTTTCTGAAGAATCTGACAGCATGACAGTAATCAGAATCATATAATATGTTGTTTTAATGACTTTTATCAACAATCTATTTTTTTAACTTTGACATTTTTCGACATACTATACTATGACATATTTTTTAATTTCATTTTTGATAGCATTACACTATGACTGTTTTCAGAATCATATATGTTCTTTTGATGCATTTTTTTCAGCAATCTATTTTTTGAACTTTTTGTCTTTTTTGCGACATACTATACGATGACATTTTTTTAAATTTCGTGACATTTCATAATATGCCTTTTTTGCAACTTTTTTGAAAGTTTTACGCTGTGACTGTTTAGGATCATATTAATATGTTGTTTTGATGACTTTTATCAACAATCTATTTTTTTAACTCTTTGACTTTTTTCCACATACTATACTATGACATATTTTTTTTTAAATTTCATGACATTTCGTAATATGCGTATCTTACAAATTTTTTTGAAAGCATTACACTATGACTGTATTCAGGATCACATAATATGTTGTTTTGATGCCTTTTATCAACATTCTATTTTTTTTTTAACTTTTTGACTTTTTTCAACATACTATAAGATGACATTTTTTAAATTTTATGACATTTCACTATATTCCTTTTTTTTACAACTTTTTTGAGGATTCTGACAGCATAACAGTCATCAGAATCATGTAATATGTTTTGATGACTTTTATGGACAATCTAGATTTTGACCTATTTTAACATTTTTTTTAATTTCATGACATTTTATATGTCTTTGTTCCAACTTTTTTTGAAGAATCTGACAGTATGACAGTAATCAGAATCATATAATATGTTGTTTTGATTAATTTTATTGATAATCAAGGTTTTGATCTTGAATTACTTTTTCGACATACTATATGATGACAATTTTTTAATTTCTTTACATTTCATAATATGCCTTTTTCAAACTTTTTTGAAGGATCTAACAGCATGTCAATAATCAGACACATATAACATGTTGTTTTGATTACTTTTATTGACAATTTAAATTTTGACCTATTTTGACTTTTTTTGACATACTGTACTAAGACATTTTTTTTTATTAACAATCTTTTTTTGGAACTTTTTGACTTTTGTTCGACATAGAGTAACTGGAAACTCTAGAGAGCCATGCCGTTATGTTCTTCTTACAAGTTTATTTAAATTTTGGACCATGACTGTACATTTGTGAAAAAACTGATCACCAGGAAAATCACTCTCATTTCATCAATAGATCAAATCCATCGCTTTGATCGATTGATTAAATGATAAAGGAGGTAGAGGCGAGGAGATGAAGGGAAGTTACTGATGTCCAGCCTAAGCTGAACATCCAGTAGCCTCCTCCATTTGACAATCACTGTCACTCTTCTCCGTTCCTCTTCTTTTCACCTCCTTTCTCCTCCTTCTCCCTCTTTTTCATCTCCCTCTCATGCAGCTTGTTCTTCATCCTCTCCAACGCTGCCTCCCTGTCCAGGATCTCCCGTCTGAATAGGAAGCAGCCTCTCCTGCTCTTTTGGTACAGACAGATGTCCTCCAGCAGTCTGATCTCCTTCTGCATGTGTTGAGCTTGCTCTTCCTTGCTTTGGTGAAGAGCAGAGATTATGTTGTCCTTGTCCTGAATCTCTGTCTTCATCTGACTCTCCATCTTCTTACAGCTCTCTTCTCTTTGTGCCAGCCTCTCATCCACAGCTTTGACCCTGTCCTGACAGTCTCTCACAGACTGGTAGAGTTCATCTCTTTCTGTTTGTAGCTGCATCATTTTCTTGTTGAGGCTCTCACTTAAATGCTCATTGCTTTGCTTAAGAGCATAGATTATGTTGTCCTTGTCTTGAATGTCAATCTTCATCAGACTCTCCTTCTTTTTCCAGCTCTCATCCAAGTCTTTCACAGACTGGTGGAGTTCAGCTCTTTCTGTTTGTAGCTGCCTCGTTTTCTGCTTGAGGCTCTCACGTAAATGGTCCATGCCTTGGTGAAGATTAGAGATTATGTCGTCCTTGTCCTGAATCTCAGCCTTCATCTGGCTCTCCTTCTTTCTCCAGCCCTCCTCTTTCTGTGCCAGCTCCTTGGCAAACCTCTCCTCCAATGCTCTGAACCGTTCCTGCCAGGCTGTCTTCATCCCTTCACCATCAACCTTTGTAGCATCACTTGCGTGAAGTGCCACTGGTGGAGGAACATGGTCCTGTTGAGGACGTTCTGGTTGTTCCTGGGGCCTGTCAGCATCCCCCTGGTGTGTTGTGTTGTTTTCACTGTCCATATCAGTGCTGCTATTTGCAGATATGCTTTAATACAAAAGGCTCCTCTGTGTTTTAAACAGCAGACTGTGAACTCTCTGTGTCTCTCTTTGTGCTACTGACTCGATCAGCCTCTCAACACTTCTGTTCAATAATACTAGATGTTGTGGCTTTTATTGCCTAAAGGATCAAAGGCAGTTCTGAACACATCATGGAGTGACAACGCCATTGTGTTCTGAACTGCCTTTGAACTGTGTTCCGTTGCTATGGTAACAGGGGACACGTTTTACGGCACAAAATTATCATGCTAGGACGTTATGAGTTACTCTTCAATTCAGCTTCAGTATAATGTGATATATGCTTTTAGATTTTGGTGTGTTGGATAAAACAAACCCTGAGCCTTTGAATATTTGGTGTTTGATGGTGGATTTCCTACATATGTATCTTACAAGTGATTTTAGAAATGAGTCTGTCTTTCAGTGTCTGTTTCAATGGTTATTGATGCTTTTTCAGTTTTTAGGTGATGTCTGTTGAAGAAGTTGAGGGATTTGGGATGAAACAAAGACGCCATCGAATACCAAACAGTCAGCTGATGTCAAACATACAGGACCGTTTTCTATCCTCTGATCTTCAGTATGAACCAGTTTGTTGTTGTTTACTCAGAGCTTGTTGTGTCTCTGCAGCAAATAGACGGAGATGCTTGCTGCCTCAAGAAGATGAAGATGCTGTGCTGGCTGAGCTGGAGACTATAACTCAGGTCGGTCTCATCTCCATAACTGTCTTTACACTTTATGAGGTTTAATGCTAAAATTCTCACTTTTACAGAAACAGGTGTGTTTTTAATTGAAATTGAAGCGTCTTCAGAGGCTCAGAGGAGCAGCGTTACTCTTCCATGTGTTCAATCTGCTCTGTTTGTGTCTCAGGGAGGCGCCGAGCTTCCTGAGGTTCCGAGGACGAGCTCCCAGAAGTCCCAGCGTCCACTCAGGAGAAACCAGGTCTGTTCTCTTGCCCCCTTTTTGTTTTCTCTGACTGTTGCTTTGACACCAAACAGCCTCTTTGTGTTGTCCCGATCATAATCCAGCCGTATCATGTGATCACTGTGCATTCTGTCGTCTTTAATACACCTGGCCTCGTTAAAGGATCGGCTGTCCTCAACATGCTGTATGAGGAGTCTCTCACCTTCAGAGGCCTGTGATGAGCAACCTCCCAGATCCCGACCTTCCTCCATAACAACATGAGCCAAATGAAAGCAGCACGACGGCTTCACTGGACCATGAAGTCCTGTGAGGTCAGATTATTGTACCTGACCTTTGTTTCCTTAGTAAACCATTTTACACACTGTGACTTAACTTAAATGTATGATAGTCACTGTAATTCATCATCTGTGTACCAACTAGCACCAGGGTGAGTTACAGCAATGACAAACCCTGGTTCACAGCTAAACTCAGATGGCTGTGGTTGCAGAGGAGGAGATGTTTAAGAGTGGGGACAAGAAGAGAGCTGTACTGCCCGATTAGTGGCCAAATGCAAAGTTTATTGAAGAACATCATTTATTAAACTTGTGGGATTAAAAAGTCCCTGGCATTTTTGTATTTCACTGTAAATATGAGTGACAATATTAATAAATGAACTGATATGTTGCCTCCCAAATGACTAGAACAAAGCCTCCTCTGCTATCTTTGAAGATGGATTTTATTGCCATTAGTTTCCCCTTGAAATGTTGTTTTTGTGCCCAGTATGTGAGAGCATTCCCAAAATGATTAAGTAGTACTTTTACTGTGTACTTTCTGAGTAATCCTTTCTCAAATTCTCTTGCCTTGTTGTCTGTATATGAGTTTAATGTCCATTTTTAATTTAGGTTTAAAAACAAACAAAGAAACATGTTTTATTCGAGTCAAATTGAGAAATTGTCCACTTAATCCTAAATCCTTTCATCTGATATTCAGGATTCTTTTGTTTTCTCTGCAGAGGACAGTTTTGAAGAGGAGCTGACATGATGTTTAAACTGAATGTAATATTATGATCATGGAATAAACTGCTAAATTTGATCCACACATTCAGTTCTGGTTCCAGTTTCAGTTGATGGAGACACACTTCCTGCCTGTGCTGTGATTGGCTGGTACTCTTTATCTTTTAAAGAATGTTTAAATTTTAAATGGTGTGAATGTTACAGCTGTTGTTGTATGGTGGGTTAGTTTGGTCAGCAAGCATGGGCTTTTATAATGATTGGATGTTAGCCTCTACTGTGAATGAGTACTAATATGGCCAGGTTATCAGCTGAGTGTTTTCTGTGTTCAGACTAGCAGGGAGGCAGAGGGATGGCTTTCTAATCAAAGTGGAGCTTCTTCAGATTCCCATCAAACTGTCAATGTAGCTAGCTAACGGTAGCTTCTGTGTATTGTCAAATAATACACTGCCTGGCCAAAAAAGTCGCCACCCAAAAAAAAGGTCACACACTCTAAAATTACGTTGGACCGCCTTCAGCTTTGATTACGCAAACATTCGTTGTGGCATTGTTTCAATAAGCTTCTGCAATGTCACAAGATTTATTTCCATCCAGTGTTGCATTAATTTTTCACCAAGATCTTGCATTGATGATGGTAGAGTCTGACCGCTGCACAAAGGCTTCTCCAGCACATCCCTGAGATTCTCGATGGGGTTAAGGTCTGGACTCTGTGGTGAAAATGATGACTCATGCTCCTGAACCACTCTTTCACTATTTGAGCCCGATGAATCCTGACATTGTCATCTTGGAATATGCCCGTGCCATCAGGGAAGAAAAAATCCATTGATGGAATAACCTGGTCATTCAGTATATTCAGGTAGTCAGCTGACCTCATTCTTTGAGCACATACTGTTGCTGAACCTGCAGTAATTATCCAATAGGAGGATCGTACCTATTTGCTTAGATTAAATCCAGGTGGTGACTTTTTTGGCCAGACAGTGTATTTTGGTAGAAATCATTCCGTAACTGTTATTAATATCCTCATCACAAACCTTAAAAAGTGCAACAACAACACAGTCTGGACTGGAGTTTCCTCTGGATGTGAGCAGTTTTGGACTGACCTCTAGGTGAGTAATGCTGCTGTAAATGTATTTAGACTTTTGTTGATTATCCCTACAGAAGGCTACAGAACAACCTTGCTGCTTGCAGTTATGTTTTTAATGCTGTTAGCTTGAGAACATGAAACAAAAGGTCATGTTAAGTCATGAGGGAAACTCAAGATCAAAGAGACATTAAAACAATAATTTTATGTTACTGACTGGAAGTATAAATAAAAGACTGTTTAAATGGGACTTTTTTTTTGAAAATCTAGATTTTTACTTCTTTGACTTTTTCGACATACTATACAATGACATTTTTTAATTTAATGATCTTAGTTTTTGAAAGCATTACACTGTTGAGACTGTATTCAGGATCACATAATATGTTGTTTTGATGCCTTTTATCAACATTCAATTTTTTTGAACTTTTTTGACTTTTTTCCAACAGCCACTATAAGATGACATTTTTAAATTTTATGACATTTCATTATATTCCTTTTTTTACAACTTTTTGAGGATTCAAACAGCCTTGACAGTCATCAGAATCATGTAATATGTTTTGATGACTTTTATGGACAATCTAGATTTTGACCTATATTTAACATTTTTTTAATTTCATATGACATTTTTATATGTCTTTGTTCCAACTTTTTTTGAAAGAATCTGACAGTATGACAGTAATCAGAATCATATAACATGTTGTTTTGATTAATTTTATTGAAACCAAATCTAAGTTTTGATCTTGAATGACTTTTTCTGACATACTATATGATGACAATTTTTAATTTCTTTACATTTCATAATATGCCTTTTTCAAACTTTTTGAAAGGATCTAACAGCATGACAATAATCAGACACATATAACATGTTGTTTTGATTACTTTTATTGACAATTTAAATTCCTGAGCCTATTTTGACTGTTTTTGACATACTGTACTAAGACATTTTTTTATTAACAATCTTTTTTTACGGCCCTCGCTAAATCTAATGATGTGTATGTGTGCGTATGTATGTGTGCTGTCTCTCTCTCTCTGTGTATGTGTGCGTGTCTCTCTCTCTCTCTCAGTTGCTCCTCCAGGTTCGTTCTCCCTCCCGTCCGATCAGCAGGTGTGTTTCTCTCCGCTCATCAGCTGATTGCAGGTAAAAGCTGGAGAAGAGGTGCAGCCCAGGGAGAGGAGGAGAGAGGAGATAGAGACAGTGACAGTGGGATTGGTGGTGGAAGCAGTTAGCAGCTTGTGGCAACGGTGGTTGTCTGGTTTACGAGTTTTCATGTGTGGAAAAGAGAGCGTAGTTTTGTGGCTGTTGTTTCCCTTTCTCCCCAGGTGTGGTGGTGTTTTGAGTTAGTAGAAGTTCAGTGGTTTGTACCTCCCGAACAGGGAGCGATCTTGTGTTTAATAGTTTGATCATTATTTTATCCTGGTGTTTCTTATTTCACTTTTGATAATGATAATTAGTTCAGTCCTTTTAAGTTCGTGTTTTTCTTATAATAAATAATCTTTACTGACCCATTTAGCAGATTCTGTCTCTTTCATTTCATCCCGGGAACAATTTTACTTTGTTTTCCTCCCTTCGCCCCTGGTACCATCTCGGGAGCTATTTCAGTGAGGGGGCTCGTCCAGGATCCAATCTGAAGGTGAGAGTGTCTACCTTGATTCTGTTATTTGTGTTGGTAATCTGGCTTTCTATAGTGTGGCTGGCTTCCCAGTAAGTGTAGGAGTGTCCAGCTAAGTTGCGCGCAGCTTATCCATCGGGCACTCATTTATTATTGTGCCTTTTTATTTTCTGGAGTAATCACAGGTGGGGATACCGTTCCCTGTCAGGGTAGAGCGTTTCAGGAGCCTCGGCTGCCGAAGTTTGCCTTTAAAGCCACCTCGAGCCCGGCACATCTCCAAGAAGACAGACAGGCTCAGTCTATGACAGGCAGGGTCTGGGGAAGTTTGTGGTGGCTGTGCGTAAGCTGTGTTTTACTGTGTTTCTTCTCCGTATTGTCTTGACTCCTGTGTTCAGGCGTAATGTCTCAAGTTTTGAGTGTTGGCGCATTCGCCGCTGCGCCAAATCTCTTTGCACAGCTGGATGAATGTGGGATGGGTGACATGCAGGCTGGCGGCTCATTACGGCGTCTCTGTCTGTCGTGCTCTCCGAAAGCAGGAGCTGAAGGCTGCAGTGGTGGAGGCCCTGGTGTTAGAGGGGGTTATTCCCCAGCTACTACAAAACACTGCAGTGAGAGGATGAGGGAGCTAGACAAGGCTAGGGACAGTACCACAACCGTAAATATGTCACTACCATCTGCAACAGGTTTTGATGTGGGTAAGAATATTCCCCTTGTTCCGTTGTTCCGTGAGTCGGAGGTTGAGACATACTTTAGCGCCTTCAGGCGGATCGCGGCTGCGCAGAGCTGGCCTCAGGATGTGTGGGCACTACTGCTACAGTGTAGATTGTGTGGTAAGGCTCAGGAAGCCTGCGCTTCCCTCTCCGCGGTTGTTGATAGTTTAAGTTATGAAAAACTTAAAGGTGCTGTACTGCAGCGTTATGAGTTAGTACCAGAGGCATATCGACGCTTGTGGTTTAGGGGTCTCCAGGAAAAGCCAGAAGAGTGAGACCTATACTGACTTTGCAAGAGAAGGGTCTCCTTTTAGGATCGATGGTGCTCGACATCTAAGGTGACTGATATGGCTCTATTGAGAAATTATTGTGGTGAAGAATTCAAAAATTGTCTGCCTGAGCGTATTGTAACTTGCAGCCATGAGCAGAAGGTTTCCACGTTGCAGGAGGCTGCCGTTTTGGCTGATGAGTTGGCGCTGACTCACAGGACCAGTTTTGCCCGGCCTGATCAGGTCTTCCAACCGGAGCTCCTCAGAAACCTAGCTGTCCAATTGTTGAGTGTTAGCAACCCCAGCAGTAGCACTCCGGCACTGAGGTCGAAGGCGGGAGGCCGTTGCTTCTACTGTTTGAGACCAGGTCATCCTGGTAGCTGATTGCAGTGCTTTAAAGCACAGACAGCAAACAGCTTTAGGAAAGCAGCCAAAGGGGTTAGCTTAATTAAAACTGTTGCTTGATCTCCTGTTGACCGTCTTCCACACACAGTGGGAGTCGATGCCTATTTCAAGCCATTCACATTTCCAGTAGCTTTGTTTCTCTCACGGGTAAGGTGGAGGATCAGCGCCCCTGTGACCATATTAGAGGGACACTGGTGGGTCGCGGTCTTTCATCTTGTCCCTATTGCTGCCCTTTGGGAGATGCATCAGCGTGTGATGCTATTTGTAATGAGAGGATTGGG
>JAQQSB010001736.1:0-28429 GCA_029721515.1 Synanceia verrucosa
TTTTTTTATTGACCCTATCTTGTTCTGTCTTCTTTCACTGTTAATATTTACCTCCCTTTTACCTGACACTTCCCCTCCATCCTCCCAGGTGGGATTGAACCATGACCTCCTGCTCCACAGCAGATGTTCAGGAGTAGAACACCCTCCTCACAGAGAAGAATGACATCATAGAATGTATTCCATTATATTAGCATATGATCAGCATGAGGTCGTCAGAATATTCTGTGGTTTTACAGTGACATCCTCCAGAATGATGAGATTTCACAGAGAATCCAGATTCAGCAAAACATTGTTCCTTTGAGAGGGTCTGCTCAGTTTTGTTTCTTGGTTTTGACTCATGTTGGTTTATGAAGAATTAAGTTCCTTTTCAAGTGGTGCAAGAAGATGAACTATGATGAAGACAGTGGTGTCAGAGTTCTCTAGCTTTTTCACTTTGTCATTTGTTTACTTTTACTTATTTTACTTCCAACTTATACAACCTTTACATGTTCAAAAATGAATGGAGATATGTCAGAGCAAGGGGCTAACCCTAACCCTAACCCCCAGAGGAGCTGGAGATCTGGTACTTGCTCAAGGACACCTCAGCACTGCACAGAGGAAATCTGTCACCTCTCCAGCTAGAAATACCCACAGACCTTTCATGTGTTAGGTGTTGTACACCACAGAAACAAAGAACACTGTGGATCCACTGGGGCTCAAACCGGCTGGGTACCTCTTAATTCCAGAATGGCTAAATACAAACAAAGACTGTTTTTCATCAAGAGTTTGGAGGTTGTGAGTAAACAAGAAAGAAACGTGTATATGAAGTGAATCACCCAAAGGAAGAAAGAAATGTGAGCAAAATCCTGAGAAAGATATAAAATATATTACTTTCTGACAACAAAACCGTCCATCCGTCCATCCATTATCACAGGGGACTGGAGCCATCCACCTGTCATAGAGCAGAAGGCAGGGTACACCCTGGACAAGTCTCCAGTTCATCACAGGACACACAGAGACAGACAACCACTCACTCCCTGGATGGGAATCAAACACAGTACAACATGGATCAATTTTAGTGTCTCATGGGAAAATGAGAGAGGACACAGAGTGTGGGGAGAGTAGAAAACAGAGGAAGTAAGTCTGATTATTTAAAGTTTGTCTTTTCATGTATTGGTCCTGATGATGCTCCACTGCCACATGTGTTATTAGCAAAGAGCTGCAGCTAACGACAGGATGCCACCATGTAAACTCAGCATCATGTGAAACCATGGATCTCAAGTGTCACCATTCCAAGTGTAGGCCACACATTTTAACCTTTCTTTGCTCTCTCACCTGCCACACCTGGTATTTCTCACACATTACACCCCACTATATGAGCAGCAGTGGGACGTGTAGCAAGAACCTCTAGGAATCCACAGAGCTCATCAGGAGCTTGGCTTGCGCTCCATCCAATCAGAAAATAACATACTGCTAAACACATCAGCCAATCAGAAGAAATAGCACTGCTGTATTTAGTTAAGATACAGGTGATCAATTTAATATGGAAATATATTTCTTTATTATTCAATCAAATAAAATAGATTTAGAATAACAAGAGATTTAAGAACAAAGAGAATAAGTGGCAAATCACAAAATATTTTTGAGATCAAAACTGAACAGGTTGCAATTTAAAAAAATATTTTTAGAGCATATTTCTTCAACTTCAATCAAAACTCATGTTTGTGGTAAAAACATACAGTCATTTTGCTTATAAATCAGTGCTCTTTGCTTACAAAGTTGAAAAGTTTTACTTTTACTAATTCCACTGCTTACTCCAGTGGTAAAGGCCCTCGCTGGTGGATGACAGAAGAGTTTCTATTGGTTGGTGTGACCTGGCTCCGGTCACGACCTACACCTTCCACTTTACACCCACACTTCTCTCTTGTGCTGCTGTGGCACTGCCGGAGGTAAGTTGATGGTCTGCTGCTCTTCAAAGTTGGAAACATTTCCACTTACGACAATGAATTGTGCGCCCCGCATACAGACTGTGCCCAGTGAGTGAGTGGAGTGAGTTACAGGGAGGCATATTCAAAGTAGGGCTGTGATTTAAACATTTATTTTAGTGTTTCTGGTACGGTGCCACAGTGCCTGATATCACGCTTCCCTACACAGCAGTAGCCAACTACACGTCGATTACTGAACTACACCGCTCAGGCAACGGTGTCAGTTTCTCCTCATGTAGTGGAGCTAACGCTACTACAGGCTGCTGTTCCTAATGTCAGCAAACACATTCATCATCTATGATTCACGCACATGCTTCCTAACAAGCCAGCGTTACTTGCTGGTCCATACAGGAGCAGCTGTGTCAGACACTTGAGCACACTTGAGCAACTGAATGATGCTATAGAATATATATTATAGAAGAGAAATATGAGATTTCAGCACTACTGATCTGTATAATCAGAACAGATAATAATAATAATAATAATAATACATTTTATTTATAAGCACCTTTCTTAACACTCAAGGACACTTTCCAAGGATAAAATCCATGTCCTGTGATTTTAAGTCTTTCCTTCGCAATTAATAGAAACTTAGATTATAATGTTTGTGATACAAAATGCAGATGTTATGTCCCTCAATGATCGTCTTTATTTGCATGACAAAATGAGCAATCAGCCTGTATAGAATTTTAAATTCCAGGTAGGCTATGCATGTACGCCATATGTACCATAGGCCTACATTATTATCATTAATAGTGGGAATAGCAGTAATGTACAGCTTGTGCAGGACCAGAATCAGCTGTTAAGACCCTATGTGCTTTATCTGTTCTGGAACAGGTGTAAATTAGGAAAATCTTGCTTGTTTCCTAAAAGTAAATTCACTCAGCTGTGCATTTACGGTTTCAGGTGTCACCGTTGCATGATGGTTAAACAGATGGAATTAGTCCTGCTTACATCCTAAAGTTTGACATGTCTGCGTTTTTCAGGAGTTTTTGTTGCTGTTGCAGCTGCAAGGATGTCCTTATCTGATCCACAGTGGAGGCAGCAGCACCAGTAGAGGAAGGAGCTGACCAGAGGCGATGACAGAATGAAAGGTTGATCGGAACCATCCTCCAGCAGAGTACACTATTTTGCCAGATAAAATACTGATTCACATGGTGTTGCCATGCAAGGGTGAAGACATGACATTCCTGCGACAAGATTGTGTCTGTATGTTGTGCGCCCCAACAAACATGAGCTGAGTGTGAAATAAATGTGTATTAAATACGGCCATCAAATTCTGACTGCATTCCATACCCCAGTTTATCTTCACAATAAACATACTTAAATGCATGTGTCTTATAAACAAGAAGCAATAACAATTATGATGTGCAAAAGCAAGAAGTGTCCACACAATCAGATGTTTTTCAGTGTTTATTTACCAAGTAGTGCAACCTGAGAACACAGAACAGAGCATCAAGGTAAAGGTTACAAATAAAAACATGGACACAGAACATGGAGTACAATTTCTTATATAACAATAATAAATACACATTTTTATAAATTATTTCAGTACTAAATAAATAGGTATCTGGACATATAGAAAACTGATGTAGTGAAAATGTAATATAGCAAAATAATTGTAAACATACTCTATAATATAGTAAACAACAATGTAACAAAGGAATACAAATAATAATAATAACAATAAATATATTATTTCCTATCATTTCTTTATATGCTATAAATAAATAGATATCTATACAATATATATCATATGATATACAATATATGTCTTTGAACAGCTATGTGGATACAAATAAAAATGGATTTTTCAAACACATTCTATTTCAGTTACCTTTTAGAAACACATCAAAATTAAGGAACAGATATGAATTATGAAACAAATAAACTAGAATAATTTCTGCTTTTCCATGTCTTTTCAAATCTTAAAGTGGTGTTAAATGGACAAATTAGACGATGTGTTTGGTGTATGTTATTGCAGAAGTAACTCTGTCTCCATCTGCTGTTATGAGCTCCTCAGGTCTCCGGCTCCCCTCACCTTCACCGGGCCCAGTGAAGGCTGCAGCATGCACTGTTTAACTCTCAGCCGCCTGGCTCTATCCATGGCGCGTATAGGGGAGAAAATTTCGGACAATTCCAAGGGCCCACGACTGACAGGGGTCTCAAAAATAGGTAAACACCAATATAAAATTATTAAACCATCATCATTGAGTATATATTGTAACACTGTAACACTGGTTATCCTGCTCATGTTTATGTTAACTGGAAAATTACACTCAGTTGTGTGTCAGTCTAACCTCTGTACGGGACAGTCCCAGTCCAAGAAGATAAATGTGAACTGAACTCAGGGTTCAGGGCTCTCTGTTACTGAGATCCTTCCAGACCTCTGTCATTCAGAGCCCAGTGCTGTCATACTTTACCTGTGACCTGAATAAATATCTGTGAACTGCTTTTTTAACACAGTTCTCTGGTGTGTTTTCTTGGGGCTTCCAACTAAAGAATCACGCTAACAGTATTCAAGTTGTACAATAGTTTTTGTCATTTTATTCCTCAATTTGAATAATTTTATTCTGTTTTATCAATCACTTATTTGATTATATTTAACTTATAAGATGTTATTGTTATTTTTATTAATCTAGTTTTACTTCTCACTGTTTTCCACTTTTACTGTTATGATAGCTTTTAATTTTTCACAGTTTGCACAGATTCTTTGGGCTTGTCAGTCATCTGTGAGTCACTTTGAACTGCACTAACCTGTATGAAAGTGTCTGTATTTATTTGTCCTATAGAGGAGCTAGTGGTGCTAACAGGAGGTCACTGACAACACAAGGAAGTGCAATCAGTGACCAGGTGTGGAGCAAATGTTGGTGGAGAAACTGCTGGAAAATGTCTGTGTAAAATCCATGTGTGTGTTTCCTGTTGCCAACAAGGTGATGAAAAAGAGGAGCTGTGTGATGGACAGACTGCAGAGACAGAAAGTGACTGAGCCACGGCTGCTTCAGCCCAAGAGGAGGAAGGAGCTCTTTACCTTTCTACCAGTTTTTACCACATAATCAGAGCTTTACACCTCATATTTATTCTTCTCTGCACTATGTTTACATGTCATGCACCAAGATACCAAGCTAAATTCCTTGTTTAACTTACTTGGCAACAAAACTTCTTTTTAATTCTGTTTCTGATTCCATAGAAGACAGATGTTCTCCATGTTGTTGGCTTCACTCTGTACTGATAACAGTAGTAGTAGCTGCTTCAAAGCGTCTGCTGCTTGGCGTGTCTTAATGAATATATGAACAATAATTATGGAAATATTGGTGTTTGCTTAGAACAGGCTTATCATGTCAACAGTGTCTGTCAGATGAACACAGCGGTCACACAGGATGAAGGTAAGTGGTGTAAATTGTTTGCTTGTGATTTCTGACAGATCTAACAAGCATTAATACAGCTTTTTAAAGTCAGTATAATTTTGTATTACTAAGCACACTTTGATTTTTTTTTTTTGCATTGAATCACAGCAAAACTGCTCGTCACACATTTATCAAACTGAGCATTGTAGCAATGCTAATGGTAACTTTCATTTACCGCTACCAATTCATCACCTTCCTCAAATGTGCTTAATAAACTACACATACAACATGTAGTAATATTTCTGATTGAGACAGACAAGTAACTAAACATTTACATTAATATCAAATTTACATACAACTTATGTTTAAACACACCAAGCAACACAGAGAGGAAATGCTAACGCTAACTGCTGCTAATGACCAGAGTGCATTAAGCACCACTGTTAATGTGTTAAACAGCAGGTGAGTGCTTTAGAAAGAACCAGTCTATGTTTTAATTATGCAGGGTTATTAGCTCTACAACAATAAGCTCCAGATTTGTGGAGAACTGGAAACAAGCTGACCAAGGGTGTTTCACATCTAGTCCCTTTAAGTGAACTGAACTCAGTCCTCTGTAAGTGGACCAAAAATGGCGGTGGGCGAGGCTGCATATCTGCTTTAGTTTTGAAAATAATGACCCCTAGTGGGGGAGGATCTGGATCTTTACATTTGAACTTTTTTTCTCAATCAGATTTTCTTTTTGGCACTCGTGATTCTTGCACATTTTTCCATCATCATAGTTTGAACCAATGGCACACCAGACAAATCACATGACATTGTTCAGCCAATCAGGTGTAGATATAGAAGAACAGCTGTGCTCTCAAATCCAACTTATGTTTACGAAGTGGAGACAGAGATACAGCCATGGAAAACTACATGAAATATTTTGAGCTAAATAAGCAGCGCTATTTGTAGGTAAAGTATTAATGCTAGATATGGTATTTATTTGATGTATAAACTTTGCGAGTGACATTTATAATTTGTAAAGGTAGTGTTAAACGTTAGCCTAGCAAAAATCCTACCTAGTGTTAACAACTTGGCTCCTCAATCGGTCAAATAAGCTCAAGAGACCTGAATCTATATTTCAATATCGCTAACTATTCTAATGGAATCAATATTACATTATTCATTTAACATGATGTGAATAACCCAAATTGGTGTTACGTGCATACTTACTTGCCCAGCCCATCAGTCTAAGTGTCGTTCGTAGTCAGTGATCAGCGTTTGAGCTGAGCTCAGAGCAGCCTTCGCTCTCTGCTCCCCCTCAGATCAGACGCCAGACTTAAAGTTTTCTGGGAAACCCTGAGCATAATTATATATTTTAGTCGTTAGGTAATATTTGATACAACATGAACCTTGTTGTCTAAGTGTAAGTTGTATTTTAATCAGCTTAATGCGCATCAATTGTGTGAAATGTTAATTCATTAAGCACTAACTGACTAACTATATTCCCACTAGGTGATACTCCCATGATGGACAATGAGAAATGGTGGTCAAACCATACACTGTGGGTGAGTTCATTTTATTCTAATAATCATCTGCTAATTCTAATCACCATCAAACATCTGCTAAGGAAACATTGACAGGAACAAATAACATTAACACATAAACACAGTAGTGGTTGATAAGAAGGGTTGGCATCTCATGCTGGCCCTGGAACCCTTCGCATCTTCAAATGACCTGTTGCCACAGTTTGTGCATTGACACAGGTTTGTGCATGACAGCTCATGCAGTTTGCAGTGCATCTCCCCTTAATGCAGTTTTTTATTTATTTATTTTTTTAACAAGAGCAGTGAAAGTTCCAGTATTGCCTCTGGAGCTGGGGAAGTGTCATCCAGTCCACTTCTTCCTTTCTCTTACAATGTTTTTAAAAAGCACGCTTCAACCTACAGAGTCGTAACACTCTCGTTTTTTTAAAAGCCTCTCCTCAATCACAGTCTCGCAGAAATATTGTTCCATTTTCTACAAGTTGCTCTCTGTTGTCTCATTTGTCTTTTAGAAGGTACTGAGTATAGTCTGTGAAACAGGTGAAGTGGTATCTTGCTTCACTGGCCACTAAGTCCCTGTCCCAATGTGCAGAAGAAGACTCATCTCTTCTTTCTTCAGCTGCCAGAAGCAGTTTACCAGCTGTGATTGTTTCACACTGAATCAGTTTGTCTTTAATTCTTTTCCAGGTGTATGACTCATTTTTGTATTTTCATGTTTGCAAATTATGCATTGTACTGGCAATAGGTGTGATGCCCGCTTGGATGTGTGGAGGTCCCAGTGTATCTCAGAGCCTGTGTCTTTGCTGCAGTTCCCTCACCATAGTCTTTTTTCTTTCTACCCCTGGCTCTAAAAACAAGAAGCAGACAACACATTTGAGGCTTTTCTTCATTACATTATAACAGATTGAACATGTCAGGTTAGTGGCACCATATTTATTGTTATTTTAACTCTCAGGTACACTTCCAAAGATTACAGTTGGGAACAAAACATCTGCATGTGCCTTTTTAATAGCTTGCATTCCTATCCATGTTTTGTCTTTTTTCGGGAGGTGTATATAATGTTTTGTTGTATTCTTGTTTGTTTTTTCATTTTTGGTCATTGTATTGCCTTGACTATGGGCGAAATCAAATCAAATGATAATTTCTATTATTTGTCTTAGACTCACAGCTGAAGTTCAAGATTCACATTGACATGAGTGTTCTGATTTGACACCTACCCTGTTTTCAGCCTCTTTCTGAAATAAGGTGCCTTTTCACATCTTCTCTGGACTTGTTTTATGTTTGTCATGTTTGTAAAGTGCTGTAGCAGTCTCTGTGATAGCCACTGTTTGCTGGAATTGCAGCAGGTTCCTGAAGTTTGAGTTTACAGTTAACTTATTTTAAGTGCTAACACTACACCACTGTGCCACCCTCAAATACAATACATTATATTAAAATAATCTTACTGTTAGTAGCTTTTTAAAGCTCCATTAATCTTTTTCTACCTTAATGCAGAGACAAATGATTATAAGTTAACACAATTAATAAATAAATAAAATATATAAGGACAGTTAATGAACACATATGTAGTCAAAGCTAACTTCCATGTTCAGTCTCTTGCCAAGGTAAAGCCATCCACATAACACAACGACTATTTAGTATGACAAAAAACCCTTTGGTTTTAAGGTTAAATCTAATCTTCTGCCACAGTACTCTCTCTGGTACTAAGTCTTTCCACAGAAACAGCAAAAGTCAAAATTTTCTTCCATCCTGTGTCTATAAAGGTTAGCAGGACGTCTTTATCCAAAGATACATACAGCACTCCATTTCTGTGGTTTGCTAGCAAACGTAGTTTCAAGAGGAGGAGTGTAGTATGTGTGTAATTGTTATGACATTATGCTAATTTTGTCGAGATGAAAAATAACATCTTATTGGATCTCAGATTTTGGGAAAATCAGTCAGTTTTATGTTTTAAGTGCAAAGTTCACAAAGACATTTTGAAGACATTGTTACAGAAGACTTTATTTTTCCTGTTTATCAAGCTTGATGACAAACTGTCAGTTAACTTGATTAATTTCATCTCCTCTTAAAGTGATTGATATTTAAATTTGTTGTTATATTAGCATTGTGTGTAAGTGTCTACTGTGATCTTTAACTTGTTTATTTCTGTATTCCTATAGCGTTAGCTTACAGCCGCAGCAGCAGTTTAACAATGTATCCATGGTAACCGGCAAATTTGAGACGGTCATTGGACAAATAACTACAACTTCACGCCATGCATGTCGGACCCTGAGCATAGCTGCCCACGCAGTTAGCGAACCGGTAACCCAGACGCCGTTTCGATAAACAAAAATGTGCAAGAAGTAAGAGTGCCAACAATTTTGTTTCATTTGTTGAAAATGAAGATGTTGTCACAAAAATTAGGTGCTCCTGGTGGGATCGTTTAAATACAGAATCTCCCTTGGCCCACGCTTATCAAAACCGTTTCGCTGTCAATACCATTAAATTTGGAGATGTTTTGGTGAAGACAGAAGAATCTCAGTTGCTTCAGGTCTCAGTGGAAGCTGAAACAAGGTGCCCTCAACAAAGCACTGTTTCAGTCTGAATACCAACTTAAGCTTGACATGGAACATGGAAAAGGCTGCGTTCTTAAAGTTGGACTTATGCATAAAAACAGGTTCCACTGAGAGTCGAACTCAGATCACTGGATTCAAAGTCCAGAGTGCTAACCATTACACCATGGAACCACAGCAGTGTTTGCTTTATTCACAGTCTGTGTAGACACTTATATGATATCTCCATGTTTGTTATAGATGTTGTTCAGAGGGCAGAGAATAGGGCAGTTCTTTCAGTGGTTCATGTGATGGAAAGCTCCAGAACATTAGCCTGTTGGCTATTCTAGCTTTGTCCACAGTTTAGCTCACTTTTCAAAATGTCACTGAAATGCATAATTTTATGTGAAAAAAATAAGCATTTTTCGCCTGCAATGGGGGCCCATTGAAATTTCTTGTCATTTGGCCAAAATCCATGGTGACGCCTCTGGACTCACTCTAAGGTTTTTTCAGAAGTTTGCACTCCTGTGAAAGAGACTGTGGTACAATGGTAGCGTGTCTGACTCCAGATCAGAAGGTTTTGTGTCCAAATCACGTCAGAGTGTTTTTTTTCTTCTGAAATTTCCTCTGGCTCAATAAAGCATCTATTTAATAATATTGTAAATACACATCATGCTGTGTAAAATCTAAAGGTGTGTGGTTAATGCTACAATTACTTATGTAAAGGAACAAAAAGAGAAACACCTATATTCATGTACAATAGTACTGCCAAGTGATTGTTTTTTTAAAATCTCAGAACTTCTATAATACACCGGCAATTTTACAGATCATATTAACATTGGTTGTCTGATCAATGATGTCAGTTGACAACAAGCCAACCAGAGTTTTTTCTCTTAGACCAGAGTCTTCATGATGTTGACTGATCTGCAGTCAGTGACCATTTAACAAGCCCGTAGTTAACTTTCATTTAGTTTCATCCTCAGGTCTGTGGAGACTTGATCACTGCTAATAATACATTTAGCCTGTTAGCCGTTAGCATCCATCTGAATAGTTGCGAATATGCTTAGTTTGTAGCATGCTTAGCTCATAGATGCTAACTCAAACTGGAAGTACTTAAGTGATATTTTAATTCTGTTTTTAATAAGGTTTATATTACATTTGATGTCTCCACTGAACTGTCTGGGAGTTTTAAAATAAACTACCCATTCAGAAGTGTATTCTACTTCTTCTCCATGACTGCAGAAGGAAGCAGCTGTGTTGTTCAAATGGTACAGTGAGTGACAACAGAGCCTCTCCTTAATGTGAACATAAGACGTGTTGGAGATGCCAGGATTGAACCCAGGGCCTACATCCACCATGAGCTTATCATGCAGGTGTGGTACCATGTAGCAGTCGGTGGGAACTCTGCTAATGATAATATGAGAATGATAATATTTGAATCAAAATATCTGCACATATTAAAAGTGACATATTGTAAACCTTTTCAGCAATTTTATAGAGGTCTCAGATGTCCAACAATATTGTATTCAAAGTGTGTAAACTCAGCCCTGGTCCTGAATTGCAGCCAGTTAAAATCACTGTATTGAGCTCTGCTGAGAACAGGCTGTTTCTGTGTCTGTACCTTTAAATAACCCTGAGCTGTGTCTGACCACGCCTCTCTGGAAAGAGGAAGTCTCTCTCTCTCTCTCTTCTTCTCTGTCCTTACCCATGCGCTTCTGTTTACTTCTAGATATGGCAGTGGCTAAAGAGGCTAACGTTACTCTGCAGTGCATGGACAGTACAGTTAACAGTAGTCAGTCACCCAAATTACAAATAAGTGTATAACGCCAGCTTCAATGAAGCTTGTGCTCACAAAAGCTTATGTTGAATGTCTCCTGATATTAATTACTCAAGGACCACCAGAACTTCCCAAATTTTGCACCAACCGAGGTCAAAGGTATGTACTCAACAGGTGCGGGCGGTTCCATCCAAATTCCTGGCTCCTGACATCAGGAACCGTGGAAAGTAAAACAGCTCACAGCAGAATACCGTTCTTGACAGAAAGCTACTCAAGAAAACACATGGATGTTTTTTTTTTTTTGAAGTGTTCATAAGAACAGCAGAGACCCAAATGTGACTAAAGGGCCATAAAAAGGAGTTTTGCATAATATGTCCCCTTTAATATGATGCTGCTGCTGGGACTGCACTGTGAGGGGGCAAAGGTCACAGTCACAGTCAAATGAGCCAGATAGTAAAAAAAATTTAAAATAAACATGCCAGCATTTATGGTTAATAACAGAACTCATTTGAATCAGCAAAATGATAACAAAAGTCTTTTTTTGAACGTTCTCCAAACATGTTACTGGTGTTTATATAATTAGCATGGCATACACCAAACACAACAGAATTGTCCTGAACTCTGTTGTGAGATTGGTCCAAAGGTAGTCATGTGTTTAGTGTACGCAATTTTACTGAACAACAGGAAACACTAGTTTGTCGGTAAATCACGGCTCTGTTCTCCCAAGGACTGAGCTCCTGCTGCCCTAAAACAATCATTTCATTCCAGGAGTTGAAAACCAGGAATCCTAACTACGAGATGTCCAGCCCTCTGCCCAGAACCATCACTACAGAGCAGGTTAGTAGACAGCTTTAGGAGACCTTGTCCCAACAAGGCAGCCAGACTGGAACAGGATGTGCTCCATCTTCTCAGATGTAGTGATAGTGTTTAGTGTATTGGCTAATGCTAGCATGCTAACATTTGCTTCTGCAGTCTCTGTGGCGCTTAGTTGGCGACCGATAGTCTGTTGTTACTCCAATGTGCTGAGCCAATAGATCACCTAGCCCTCCAATCTCACATTGGATAAGGGCCAATCAAGACAATTATGATTTTGGATGAAAGCCAATCATGACTTAAGGCTGGAATATACTTCTCCGTCTGCGTATCCGTCATCCGACCGTAGCTACGGAGACCCCTCGAGCCCTCGCACTTCCGTCATGATCGTGTTGTGCAGCCCTGTCGTGAAATGCATCCCTCGGAAAGTGAAGCAATTCGCCTTAATACGCTAGATAAAAGCAAGGAAAATACTATTTTATGATTTAATTATTTATGAGGGAGATAGAAGAGAACAACATTGATTGCTTTCAGTCTTTAAAACTCCTCTTCCTTTTCTTTTCAACACAAAAACGGATAATAGCGAACGCAAACCAACAACTTTCACTATGTTCTGTATAAATATACCCCAGCATAATTACTAAATGAATTAAATAGATTTTTAAGCAGGTTGAATGTGTTTGATTTGCCTTTCACAAGGATAATCGATACTTTAGTTCCTGTCCTGCCTCGCGCTGCGAGAGATGACCTGTCTGTCTGTTTCTGTGTAGGGAGAGGGGCTGCATTTCACAGCAGGGTGCAGCTAGAGGACCAATCACAGCCCTTGTCGCTCCGCTCTTTCCCCTTGGCGGATTGACGGACAGTTAAAAATCCTGCGCCCGGAGCACGGAGGCTCTCCCTCAGGTTCTCCGGTGACTGAAGGGCTCTCCGTCCCCTACGGGACGCACTTTACGAGTCTATAAATTGGCCTTAATAGCTCCAGTGTCACACTGGATTACGTCCATAGCAGCGGCATCGCAATGGGAGGAGTCGTAGCATCCTTCAGTCAGGTAAGTAATTTGGAACTTGGTCATTTATGTACGAATTGCTATCGCTTACCGCTGTTATAGCAGACAACACAGCTTTGGAGCTAATGCAAGTGTAGTACATGAAGTATTACCATGTAACAAGTAAAAATTTTCTTTGTAAATTCAGCAAGGGATTTATATGAAAATGTATAAATGAGAAAATATTGTGATATTCTGTCAGGATGTTTTAATTTCCACAGGGTTCTTTTAAATACACAAGAGCCCGTGAATAAACTTCACTGATTCAGTTGCCCAAAGAGCTCTTTTATTAACTGTCTGTAGAACAGAGATGAGATTTCAACACAGTGAATGCCCTACAGAATGTCAGGAAAAGCGTATTTTGCACTTCGATACATACATGTGTATGTGAGTTCCTGTGACAAGCATACCATCATAGTGATAAAACGAACATGTTGTATGCTTTGATGTAGGCAGAGTCCACGTTTATCAGGCCTGACGGTGAGGAAAAGGCATTAGCACACACTGTTCTCTGTGAGGACTAAACAAGATAACTTCTAGCAACATCATCATGAGTTCATCATAACAGCTTCTGACACATTCTGCTACCACAGCTGTTTAAATTTCTATCATATTCCTGAGCAAAGTAACAAACCTGTCTTCAGTCATGATGTTGTTAGGATTTTGTGTATGCATTTGGTCAGATTGTAGCTATATTTTTATTAGCCTAGTTTAAAAATCATATAACCAGAGGCATTGCTTAAATTATGGTTTTTCAGCTGCACATAAAAGCTGCAGACTGGAATTGTTTCTCTTTTTAAGGTCACATCATTCTCATCCTACTGCCTAGGTCTCACACACTCAGAGTGCATGGTAAAATTACAATGTATTCTTCTCCAGACTCTTGTTGATTCAGCCTGTACACTTCCTAAGCATTTTGTAACCAATAATTTTGTGCTCATTCAGGTTTTGTATCTCCAGGAGACAATAGGAAGAGTTCAACAGCGGGAAAAAGAGGTTCTGTTTTCCTAACATGATAGATAGGCCCTGTTGAGATGTGAAAGGTCATGCTTGTGCTATTTTATGATTTGTTTTAAGCATAGACATGTTTACTAGTTATGTTTGTTATTATTAGACATGTTTACTAGTTATGGTTTGTTTAATTATACGCACACTTATGATGTATTCAGTCATATACATATTTACTAGTTGTAAGGTTTACTATTTGATTCTGATAAATATGTTGAAATGCTTTATTATGTATAATGAATAGTGTAAAAGTAGTTTCATGGTTTTCAGACAAAGAACAGAGATTCACAGAGTACAGGAATGTGTCCTTATCTCTTTGGCTGGAGATATCTCCGTGGCACACAATAACACTTTGAGGCCAGTGTGTCGCCTCGGGACGCCCTTTGCACCAAATATCAACCAATGAAGAGAAGAACTGATGACATCCAACACCTGCAAGACCTGAAGACAACGCTTAGTTAGAAAGTGAAACTTGTCAGCTATATAAAGATTGAAAATAGCCTTGTGCGATCTTGGAGCCTCAAGCCTCATCTAGTTTTTTGTTTAGCGATCCAACACCCAGATCTGTAAATTACACTTTTGACTTGCTGAAATCATTAAAAGTGATTTCACTTTGATCTCCTCGCATCTCTTCCTCTCATCTAAGACCACAAGGAAAGCAGGTGAATGGTAAGGCAACTCGCCTTGAGTCAGACACTTGTTACTGGGTTTAATACTGCTTATAGTTGGGGAAAGGATTGGAAAGTACCTTTCAAATAGTGGAGTATGGGAAGAACTAGAATAAGTACCATTTACCCAGAGAGGTAAAGTCACGGGAAGAGACTAGCATAGTACCATTTTCCCTGTGGGCCCTGTGGGTAAAGTACAGGAAAAGACTAGTACTGAGTACCATTTGCCTGGGTAGAGTACGGGCAGCATCTAGGGAAAGTACCATCCACATTTGAAGTAAGGGAAAAGTAATCACAAGTACCCTATAAGGGGAGATAATCCACCTGTTTTTTCCTAACAATGTGATATGTTGTATATATTTTAAGTGGTGCACTTCTCCATCTGGCAATCTGATGGATGAGTCTGTAGGTATAGCTGGCATTACTTAACGATTGTTTTATGGATTACATAACACAGTTCTTTGTGTTTCCATGCTTTGACTCTCAGTCGTTGTTCCTGTTGGAATTTGATACTCTGCCACCATCCCGACATACCCTCCATAACAGATCCTTTCTTTTATTATCAAACTCGGCTATCTCGAAAGTGATCAGCATGAGGACGGTCCGGCAGCAGAGGTTGCAGGTCCCAGGTCTATTAGCATTGAGGTCGCTCTAACATCCTACCCGGCCTGGTTCAACAGTCTGTAACCCGATATTGAGTGTCTTCATCCCTCCCACATTGTCCTGGAGTCGTGCTGTATCTGACACCATCACCTTCAACTCAGCAGATTAAAGGAAAGCCTGCTGCGACGAATGGGATTTGAACCATGCGTGTAGAGCACAATGGATTAGCAGTCCATCGCCTTAACCACCCAGCCTATCTTTGAGGGGTATTCCAGCACTAATGTCCACACTGAGAACAATACTCAACAGGCAATAAGTAATCTGACTCCAAATAAGATTAAATATACCTTACACTGTTTTTTGCATGGTCGTGATGAGAGGAGAGAAGACGAGGAAGACAAGGAGATTTCTCAGTTAAAATCTCTATTTAATGAGTGAGACAAAGAATATTAAAACAGAGTCTGGTTTCTGGGGCCTTGGGCTGTCCAGGAACCCCGCACAAGGCTAAGTCCAATCTTTTATAGTTTTTACAAGTTTCACTTTCTAACAAGGCATTGTCTTCGGTCTCCGGAGTGTTGGATGTCACGCCTTTCTCCTCATTGGTTGACATCTGGTAAAAGTGGCACAGCAGACCTGCAGGGTGTTATTTTGTGCCTCTGGGAGATGTCTCCGCCAAGGAGATAAGAACCTTGTTTACACCCACACATTCCATCCCTCTGTTCTGCTCTCTGTTTTGTCTACAGGTCCACTACTTCTACAAAATACACCACCCATACTAAAAACATAATGAAAAGTATCATCAGAATACACTATTAACTTCATACTACAAGTAAGAAATATAAGTGAACAATGCAAACCTTATTCTGATTAAAAGTTGTATATTGGTTGAACATACAATTACAGTATAATGAATTTAAATGATTGAACACACCATAACCATATCAGTATATTTGCACAAACCTTAATCAGTAAAATGTGTAAGTTAATATTACCACAACTAATAAACCTGTCTATGCTTAAAACAAATCATACTTGGATAATAAAATAGCACAAGCTGACCTTCACATCTCAACAGGACCTATCAACATGTTAGGAAAACAGAACCTCTTTTTCCTGCTGTGTGAAACCTTCCTATTGTCTCCTGAGATACATATCAGCAATGAGCACAAAATTATTGGTTACAAACTGCTTAGGAGCTGTACAGGCTGAATCAACAGAATCTGGAGCAGAATACATTTTAACTCTGCTGTGCACTCTGAGTGTGTGAGATCTAGGCAGTAGGAAGTGAATGATGTGACCTGAAAGAGAAATAATTCCAGTCTGCAGCTTTATGCAGCTGAAAAACCATCTTTTAGCAACACTTAAGCAATGCTCCTGGTCATGTGATTTTTAAACTTGTGCTAATAAAAATATAGCTACAATCTGGCTAAACATACACAAAATCCTAACATCACCATCCACATTAAATGTGTGCCTGTCCAAGATTCATGTTGCAAACGCACAGACCAAGCAGGCAGTTCGATTTGAAAAATTAGTCTGATTTAGAGCAGTTAATCATATGTGGATCCCCCACCTGACATGCACCAACATCCATTTACTCAGTCTGCCACTGATTATAAGCTGACGGTCAAATTACCTCTCATTAAAAAAAAAAAAAATGAAATAGTAGAGCTTAGATTTTTGCATGTGAGGAGGTGCATGCACATCACCTAATTCTGCTGTCCACCCTGCATGGCTTTGAAAACCCTGGGGCACCCCTATGAAAAAGTCTAGGCACGCCTCTGCTCTATCTCCCACACTGGCCCCACTGCCTGCCACTGATTTCAAGCTGAGTTGGACCTGTCAACTCCTCTGAATGAATCAAAACCTTAAGGTTTAGGCCTTTGGGGTTTGATGAGGTGGCAGGAGCTTGCAATGATCGCAGTGGTGTAAATTTTATGCCTCTAGCCCACTCAGAAGGCCGACAGCGGCAGGTTAAACACAAGAGGTTTCTCTGCTTTTCACGCCTTTTCTCTGAACACAACATTGGACCCTATGGATTTTTGGAGGTGCGCCCAAATTAAGGGTCTGGAGCCAAACTGTAGAATATGAATATGAACTTTGTCTGGGCAACCATACAGCTGCCAGAGTCCACCACATATTCCTACCTTTCCCTATGGTGCTCAGCCTTATAAACTAACACCCAGTTAAGTACAAGTATATTACCTACATTACTCTTGAGAAGGCACAGTCAGGGCATGCTCATTCTAAGCTCTGAACTAACAGTGGCGCCTGTTGTCTTTGTTGGCCTTATCAAAGGGCCAACGCTGGCAGACTCCTCTGACCTTGGTTACCTAGTCAACTTAGAGATAACTAGCCATCTGTTTTCCCTTTGAGACAATGTGCTTCAAACCTGCATTCTGGAGGGACCGTTTAAGGATTTACTGCTGAAAAAAAAGGACACTAGCCAACCCTAGGAACTCCTAAATTTAGAAAAATCCATAACATTTAGCACTGTCACCTACAGCAAGAAGGTACCGGGTGCCCTCTCCGGTACTCTGACTTCCTCCTACCATCCAAAAACATACATGGGGATTAGGTTAATTGGCTAATTTAAATTGACCGAGGTGTGAATGTGAGTGTAGTGGTTGTCTCTATGTGTCCCGTGATGAACTGGAGACTTGTCCAGGGTGACCCTGCCTTCCCCCTAAGACAGCTGGGATGGGCTCCAGTCCCCAAATCCAGCTTACATGTTGATGTATCAGCATTAATACTCCAATAAAAATATGATACAATATGAACTGGAGCAGGTACTTTAAAATTTGAGAAATTTTGTAGAACAGTGTTGTATTGACAGCTAACAGACCATTGGTGAAATGTGTTTTGTAATAATAATAATAGCTGGTTAATGAGTGCTTTACTTTATGTATTTGTGTACTTACTTGATGCCGATAACTGATGGATCAGCTCGCCAAAAGTTTTGTCTTCACTTTCTCGGGTGAAAGCAGCGTGTCTTCTGTTAAACACTTCAGTTGTGTTCGCTCTGTTCTAATCTGCTTTGATCTGTATTCTAATCTGCTTTGATCTGTATCAATTCTTTGATCTGAATTCTAATCTGCTTTGATCTGAATTCTAATCTGCTTTGATCTGTATTCTAATCTGCTTTGATCTGTACTGTACCTTCGATTATCATTTGCATATTCAGTTACCCGGCAACTCAAAGTAACTAAGTATTGTCAAAATCAATAAATGCATTATTACACTTAATGTATCTTAATGCATAATGCATGTATACACACACACACACACACACATCAGTCTAGTGTCCAGTGATCAGTCCAGTTAACAACAGACAGAGAGTCTAAGCAGGTCAGTTTTATCCAGACATGCAGTGTAAATTTTAATTCTACAGCGTGTTAAACTGTAGAAAGCTTGAATCTCTGCTTGCAGAGGGAATTTTCCAGAGTGAAGCCACAGACGGGTAAGTAACCTTAACATTCACATGTTGGCAAATATCTTTAACAAGTTTTTTTTCAACTGAACATGGTTTTTATAGTTTTATTGTTGTCGGTTGAGGAGATGTTGGCAACATGTACCCTTCTGTTCAATGATATTATTGAGTCACAGTTGCAACAGTTCTCATTGAGATAAGATGACCTATGTTAGCTAAGTATTATTTCTGAAGGGTGCTGACTGAGATAAGAATACATAGCTGGTGTCCAATAAATGTAAAGATAAAATTGTCTCTGCATGAAGGTGAATTGTGCCCGTGGAGACGGTAGGTAACGTTAACTTGTCATTATTTATCAAGTTAGCATTATCTGTATTCTACCTTCTGTTTATGCCTGTGAAGTGATAGAATATTTGTCATAAATGGTCGAAATGTTGAGTGCAGCATCGTCTGTCTTATGGTAATGTACTGCCTGTCTTATAGCAACATTTTTACAACCAAATTCATGTTTATTAGTATGCTAATCGCGTAAAAGCTAATCGCTAATTAGCCTACTTGCTAGGTGTTTGCCTGGACTGTAACATCGAAAATCATAGACTGTAAAAGAATGGACGTAGCACCGTGACGTCACCCATTAGTTTGGGGAGTCCTTTGTGCTCCTATCATGGGCATTTGAACTGTGCCATATTTGGGAGGAGAGGCGTTAACTTTACGGGTCAGCCGCCAAGATCCCACCCACTGAACTCAAGTTAATCAAGGCTGAACTGAGCTAGCCTAAGGCTATTCAGCTAGCTAGGCTAACAAGCAGCTACCGAGCAAAACAGATCGTAATGCTGCTGCTGTGTTTTAAAATCACCTTTCAGATTAAGAGTTTTTAGGTGTGAAACGATCGTTAACATGTTAGTTAATTGACATTAAATCATACATTATACATGCATACACGTTATTGATGACAAACACGTCTGGTTTTACAATATCAGTTTATTTTGAGCCTTCTCATAATTTTTTGATTTTTTTTTTCTTGTTTTCACACACACACACAGACACACACACACACGGTTGTGACATTCATTTAAATTGCCCACATAAAATCTCTGAATGAAAACCATAATTTATGTGTAAAAGCTCTGATTATGTGGTAAAAAACTGGTAGAAAGGTAGAGAGCTCCTTCCTCCTCTTGGGCTGAAGCAGCCGTGCTTCAGTCACTTTCTGTCTCTGCAGTCAGTCTGTCCATCACACAGCTCCTCTTTTTCATCACCTTGTTGGGAACAGGAAACACACACATGGATTTTACACAGACATTTTCCAGCAGTTTCTCCAGCAACATTTGCTCCACACCTGGTCACTGATTGCACTTCCTTGTGTTGTCAGTGACCTCCTGTTAGCACCACTAGCTCCTCTATAGGACAAATAAATATGACACTTTCATACAGGTTAGTGCAGTTCAAAGTGACTCACAGATGACTGACAAGCCCAAAGAATCTGTGCAAACTGTGAAAAATTAAAAGCTGTCATAACAGTAAAAGTAGAAAAACAGTGAGAAGTAAAAACTTGATTAATGAAAATAACAATAACATCTTATAAGTAAAATACAATCAAATAAATGATTGATAAAAAGAGAATAAAACCATTCAAAATGAGTAATTAAATGACAATAAACTATTGTACAACTTGAATACTGTTAGCCCAATTCTTTAGTTGGGTTAGAAAACACACCGGAGAACTGTGTTTAAAAAGCAGTTCACAGATATTTATTCAGGTCACAGGTAAAGTATGACAGCGCTGGGCTCTGAATGACAGAGGTCTGGAAGGATCTCAGTCACAGAGAGCCCTGAACCCTGAGTTCAGTTCACATTTATCTTCTTGGACTAGGACTGTCCTTACAGAGGTTAGACTGACACACTGAGTGTCAGTCTAACCTATATATATACGTATATATATATATATATATATATATATATATATATATATATATATATATATACGTATGTATGTATATACAGTCATGGAAAAAATTATTAGACCACCCTTGTTTTCTTCAATTTCTTGTTCATTCTAATATCTGGTACCACTAAACGTATAATACAATGAACACAACAAAAAAATGCAGCTGGTCACATAATACTTTATGTCCTATTTGACATTCTTAAGCTTAATTGATTCCCAGGGTATATAAGAGGTCATTTCATGTCACAAGCAGCACTGCACATGCAAAGGCCTAGAGTGGTTTCCTGCTTACATTCAAGCCGTAGCACAACTCAGAAGTTGTCAGCTCTCACATAATGCCTAAAACAAAAGAATTATGTGAAGCAACAAAGGCAGCCATCTTGGCACTGCTGGAAATTGGCATGAGTGAGAGACAGGTAGCGAAAAAACTGAAGATCTCCAAGACAGCCGTTCATTACAACAAAAAAAAAACAAGCTGAACATGGCACTACCAAATTGCTACCTGGCCGTGGCAGGAAACGTCTTTCTACCCCACGAGATGACCGTGCACTCATCCGTTCCTGTGTCAGGAATCGTCGTCAGACCTCCAGGGACCTTAAAAATGAGTGGGCACTGTCGAGAAATGTGACTTGCTCGGCAAGGACAGTTCGAAACCGACTTGTTGAAGCTGGTTTGAAGTCACACAGAGCACGCAAGAAGCCCTTCATCAATGAAAGGCAGAGGAAGGCCCGGTTACTCTTTACTCGAGACCACAAGGATTGGACTGTTGATGATTGGGCTAAGGTTCTCTTCAGTGATGAATCCAATTTTGAATTGATGCCCACTCCAGCCAACTTACTGGTTAGGAGGAAGCCTGGAGAAGCTTACAACCCAGACTGTTTTGCCCCTACAGTAAAACATGGGGGTGGATCAGTCATGATCTGGGGTTGTTTCAGTCTGAGTGGAACAGGGCAAATGCAATTGTGTGAAGGCCGAATGAACCAGGTCAAGTACAGGACTACCCTTGAAAACAGTCTTCTTCCATCAGCTGGAAAACTCTTTCCTGCCTCGAATGACTGGATTTTCCAACAAGACAATGCCCCTTGCCACACGGCAAGGTCAGTTAAAGCCTGGATGGAGAACCACAACATTCGCACCATGCCTTGGCCTGCTCAATCACCAGATCTTAATCCAATTGAAAACCTGTGGAAAATCATCAAACTCAAAATGGAGAACCACAAGCCCAAAAACAAAGAAAATTTGTTTGAATTTGTCCAACAGGAATGGGCTGCTGTGACAGCAGAACAATGTCAGAAGCTGGTGGAGAGCATGCCAAGACGCATGGCTGCAGTCATCAAAAACAATGGTTATGCAATCAAGTATTAACTCTTGTGTGTATCATGTGTTTAAAGCAAACAGAAAAGAAAACATGGAATGCTTAAAAGTAGTGTTTTTGGCGGTACAATGCCATAGCTATTGATGTAAGAATTTAAGTAATTTTGGTTATTATCAAGAAAACCATGGAAAATGAAAAATCCTTAGTTGTTAAATTAAACTCTCATGAGCTATTTTTGTTGTTATCATTATAATTGTCCAAACAAATGTACCTTTAGTTGAGCCAGGCATTAAAATTAACAAGAAATTGAAGAAAACAAGGGTGGTCTAATAATTTTTCCATGACTGTATATATATATATATATATATATATATATATATATATATACGTATATATATATATATATAAATCGATAGCAATATACAGTATATCGCACATTAGAGATCAATATTAATGAAAAATATGGTTGATATAGCGATCAATATTTTCACAGAACTTCTGCACTGCAAGAAACTAATGTGACTCTCGCCAGCTGGATGTCGTTCACAGCAAGAAGGTACCGGGTTCGATTCCCGGCCCTGGGGCCTTACTGTGTTCTCTCAGGATACTCTGACTTCCTCCCACCATCCAAAAACATACATGGGGATTAGGTTAATTGGCTAATTTAAATTGACCGTAGGTGTGAATGTGAGTGTGAGTGGTTGTCTCTATGTGTCCTGTGATGAACTGGAGACTTGTCCAGGGTGTACCCTGCCTTTCAACCTAAGACAGCTGGGATAGGCTCCAGTCCCCAAATACAGCTTACATGTTGATGTATCAGCATTAATACTCCAATAATATAATATATGATACAATATGAACTGGAGCAGGTACTTTAAAATTTGAGAAATTTTGTAGAACAGTGTTGTATTGACAGCTAACAGACCATTGGTGAAATGAGTTTTGGTAATAATAATAATAGCTGGTTAATGAGTGCTTTACTTTATGTATTTGTGTACTTACTTGATGCTGATAACTGATGGATCAGCTAGCTCAAAAGTTTTGTCTTCACTTTCTCAGGTGAAATGAGCAGCGTGTCTTCTGTTAAACACTTCAGTTGTGTTCTGTTCTGTTCTAATCTGCTTTGATCTGTATTCTAATCTGCTTTGATCTGAATTCTAATCTGCTTTGATCTGTATTCTAATCTGCTTTGATCTGAATTCTAATTTACTTTGATCTGTACTGTACCTTCGGTTACCCGGGCAACCGCAAAGTAACTAAGTATTGCCAAAAATCAATAAGCGCATTATTACACATTAATGTATCTTAATGCATAATGCATGTATACACACACACACACACACACACACACACACACACACACACACATCAGTCTAGTGTCCAGTGATCAGTCCAGTTAACAACAGACAGAGAGTCTAAGCAGGTCAGTTTTTATCCAGACATGCAGTGTAAATTTGAACTCTACAGCGTGTTAAACTGTAGAAAAAGCTTGAATCTCTGCTTGCAGAGGGAATTTTCCAGAGTGGCGCCACAGACGGGTAAGTAACCTTAACATTCACATGTTGGCAACATCTTGAACAAGTTTTTTTCAACTGAACATGGTTTTTATAGTTTTATTGTTGTCGGTTGAGGAGATGTTGGCAACATGTACCCTTCGGTTCCATGATATTATCGAGTCACAGTTGCTAACAGTTCTCATTGAGATAAGATGACCTATGTTAGCTAAGTATTATTTCTGAAGGCTGCTGACTGAGATAAGAATACATAGCTGGCGACAAATAAATGCAAAGATAAAATTGTCTCTGCATGAAGGTGAATTGTGCCCGTGGAGACGGTAGGTAACGTTAACTTGTCATTATTTAGCAAGCTAGCATTATCTGTATTCTACCTTCTGTTTATGCCTGTGAAGTGATAGAATATTTGTCATAAATGGTTGAAATGTTTAGTGCAACATCGTCTGTCTTATGGTAATGTACTGCCTGTCTTATGGCAACAGTTTTACGACCAAATTCATGTTTATTAGTATGCTAATCGCGAGTAAAGCTAATCGCTAATTAGCCTACTTGCTAGGTCTTTGCCTTGACTGTAACATCTAAATTATAGACTGTAAAAGAATGGACGTCGCACCCGTGACTTCACCCATTGGTTTGGGGGAGTCCTTTTTGTGCTCCTATCATGGGCATTCATTTGTACTATTTAACTGTGAAACGATCGTTTAACATGTTAGTTACCGTGTTTCAATACTGCCTCCATCCACTAACGTTTATCCAGCACAGCAGCCGCTTTCTGACGGAGCATCTCTGTGCATGCAATGTCGGACTTTTTAAACAGAACAATGATACGAAATAAGGCTGTATTCCCGCACTAAACAGACTCAACATACTCTGGTCATCTATCTGTATCAACAGGGATCATGAGTCGGCAATAAATTCTTTATAAGCCAGCGGCAAAATATGCCGACACATACCAGTAAGTGGCAGCATCCAAGTAAACTCTATTTTACACAGCCTATGGGTATTGGGTAAAATAGTACTAGATATTTACACACGGAAAAAAATGCAACACAAAATCCTTTGACGGTCGATTAGTACAATCAACAATCCCCATGCATGTTTTTGGATGGTGGGAGGAAGCCGGAGTACCCGGAGAGAACCCACGCAAACACGGGGAGAACATGCAAACTCTACATCGGGAACCGGGTACCTTCTTGCTGTGAGGCGACAGTGCTAACCATTGCACCACCGCATCGCCCACACACGCCATATTGCCAGAAACAAACACAGACCCCTGGGTGTAGCCTAGCCTAGCTCAGACGATGCTTTAGCAAAGAGCTAACTGCCGGTAGCTGTCTGTGAACCTGTTACTCAATGTAACCAGACTGTAAATATGTTTTTTAAAGCTGTAAAGTCGGCTATTTTAACATGGCAGTCAATGGAGAATTGCTCACTTCCGGAGCCAGCCCCCAGCGGCCGGACGGGATTGCAGCTTTTTGAACGTGGAAGTGGTCCTCACTTGGAGAACCCACAACTGCCCCTCAGCTATATTAACTATGCTCTTATTTTCATAGTAATCAAGCAAATTGCAATCAGAGCAAACCAATAGCTGGTAAGTAGGCCAAGGTTATGGTACAAAATGATGCTTGTCGCTTTACTGTACAACTACCAGAAGCTAGCACCAGCAATGGTTCATAAAGGATCTTTGCTAGGCTAAATACTGGAACCAGTGAACCACTTTAAAAAATGAAAAATGAATCAATTATCAAAATAGTTGCCGATCGACTAACTGATTACTCTGCCAATCCTTTTGGCTCTGACTGACATCTTTTTTGATGCAGGTATTGAGACAAGACTTTTATGATATCTACCCTTAACCTAAAATTACTGTATATCTTACTTTAAATCTGATCTGTCCCTGGCTAACAGCACCTGCCTGACGCGGCAGGGGACCAGGCTGCATGACGTCCTGCAGTCCCTGGATCAAGAAACATTACAGCCACCTCACCGATGGTGGAACTGTAAAAGAGCAAAAACATGACAATGAACTCCATAAGCTGCCATGTTCAAAACAGGAGCATTAAAACACAAAGTAATATCTGCATTTACAAAGGTGAATCAGCTAGCTTAACAAAGTAACTGCAAATACTGTAATATGGGGCAGGGGCATGATGGGAATTGCGGACATAATTTTTAAAAAAAAAAACCACTTCAATTAAAATCTGCCTGTTTATATTAATTTCAATCAACTCAATGTTCTCTCTATTTGGGATTTTATAAATATAATCCTTATGTTTTATTTTTTATTATTAACTACAATGGGTGCATTTTATTTGAAATTTAATTATAGTTGTAATATAATTAATAGTTGTCTCAAAATCAAAAACACAATCATATTGAATGTATTTTACCTAATACATTAATTCAAATCTACATGAGCACAGAATCATTTCTTACAGTGAAGTGACCCTGTGACCATGATGCCCTCCACCTAGCTGACTATCTACCTGTGACCACACAGGCATGCAAGGTCTCATATCATGTCTAAACATGTTATTTGCTCAGATGTACGGTATGTGTGCAAAAATATGTAATACCACATGACTTCAATGACAGGTTGACCTCTCCTTCTGCTATTTGGAGAATTAAATTACATTAGCTTTCGATCCACCACTACTCAGAGCTTTGGACGCTTCATCACCCATTGTGTTAGTTTACACTGAGACAAACTGACAAACAACAAAAAGTCTTCAATATGTATGTTACTTCTGCCCCAAAGGTCTCCAATTAAAATTTCCAGCAGTCAGAAATCACACTGGCAGCAACTCTGCCAGTACTGCTATGTAACTCATAGCAGTCTTAATACACACTCGCTGATAGCAACTCTGTCAACACTGCTATGTAACTCATAGCAGTCTTATGACCCCCAAGGACAACATCCATAGGGGGTCCACACAGGGGCCCTGAGCAGCCGACCCCCCCGTTCTTGGCTTGACTGAAAATGGCCTCCAGGGCCCTACCCCGGGAACGTCTTCCCTCTGGTTCAAGCCTCACGTAGGTCTGCCTGTGTCAAGCACGGCCTGAACTAGCTCACCCCCCGGCAACAGCATCAATATGCAACACAACAGAAAAGAAAAACACCACATAAAACTACACTCCCTTGACCACTCTGCTCTTCTTTACACCAATTATTATTATCAATAAAATACGCTCTATTGACTTTCAACATTTTCCATACATTTCTTTTGATTTTGTCAAACGCAGACATGGTAAAGCATAAAAAAAATTGCACTTACCAGTTTTTGTTCTGTTGAAATCCTGTTTGTGACGCCAGCTTGTCGTGGAAAATATTGAATAGTCAATGAGGAAAGAATGGATGCACCCAGGAGCCTCCCGCGGTTGATTGAAGAAGTAACATTTATTGTAGATTCTGATATATCAGGAGGAATATGAACTTTGTCGTGGACAACCGTACAGCTGCCAGAGTCCGCCACATATTCCTAGCTTTCCCTATGGTGCTCAGCCTTATAAACTAACACCCAGTTAAGTACAAGTATATTACCTTACATTACTCTTGAGTAGCGTTACAGTCAGGGCATGCTCATTCTAAGCTCTGAACTAACAGTGGCGCCTGTTGTCTTTGTTGGCCTTATCAAAGGGCCAACACTGGCAGACTCCTCTGACCTTGGTTACCTAGTCAACTTAGAGATAACTAGCCATCTGTTTTCCTTGAGACACTGTGCTTCAAACCTGCATTCTGCAGGGACAGTTTAAGGATTTACTGCTGTAAAAAAAAGGCATTAGCCAACCCTAGGAACTCCTAAATTAGAAAAATCCATAACAGTTAGCACTGTCACCTCACAGCAAGAAGGTACCGGGTTCGATTCCCGGCCCCGGGGCCTTACTGTGTTCTCTCCGGGTACTCTGACTTCCTCCCACCATCCAAAAACATGCATGGGGATTAGGTTAATTGGCTAATTTAAATTGACCGCAGGTGTGAATGTGAGTGTGAGTGGTTGTCTGTCTCTATGTGTCCTGTGATGAACTGGAGACTTGTCCAGGGTGTACCCTGCCTTCCACCCTAAGACAGCTGGGATAGGTTCCAGTCCCCAAATACAGCTTACATGTTGATGTATCAGCATTAATACTCCAATAATATAATATATGATACAATATGAACTGGAGCAGGTACTTTAAAATTTGAGAAATTTTGTAGAACAGTGTTGTATTGACAGCTAACAGACCATTGGTGAAATGTGTTTTGGTAATAATAATAATAGCTGGTTAATGAGTGCTTTACTTTATGTATTTGTGTACTTACTTGATGCCGATAACTGATGGATCAGCTAGCTCAAAAGTTTTGTCTTCACTTTCTCAGGTGAAATGAGCAGCGTGTCTTCTGTTAAACACTTCAGTTGTGTTCCATTCTGTTCTAATCTGCTTTGATCTGTATTCTAATCTGCTTTGATCTGTATTCTAATGTGCTTTGATCTGTATTCTAATGTGCTTTGATCTGTATTCTAATCTGCTTTGATCTGTATTCTAATCTGCTTTGATCTGTACTGTACCTTCTATTATCATTTGCATATTCGGTTACCCGGGCAACCGCAAAGTAACTAAGTATTGTCAAAAATCAATAAGTGCATTATTACACATTAATGTATCCAAATGCATAATGCATGTATACACACACACACACACACACACACATCAGTCTAGTGTTCAGTGATCAGTCCAGTTAACAACAGACAGAGAGTCTAAGCAGGTCAGTTTTTATCCAGACATGCAGTGTAAATTTGAACTCTACAGCGTGTTAAACTGTAGAAAAAGCTTGAATCTCTGCTTGCAGAGGGAATTTTCCAGAGTGGCACCACAGACGGGTAAGTAACCTTAACATTCACATGTTGGCAACATCTTTAACAAGTTTTTTTTCAACTGAACATGGTTTTTATAGTTTTAT
>JAQQSB010001737.1:0-22740 GCA_029721515.1 Synanceia verrucosa
GTTTTCACGGATAATATACAAACGCATCATTAGATGGAGCTTGATGCATACATGCATGTCCGATCCCTAAAACCTCTCTCTCGCTCCAAATATTTCTGATCTTTGGTCATGTTTACATGACATGTTTCAAAGACATCAGTGTATTGTGTACATATACATGGGAGAAGTACATACAAAAATTATAATTTCCAACAGTGACAAGCAACATTGTGTATTTTTAAATTTACACACTGTCATAAGCAGGGGTGGATTTTATGAGTAGCTACTTGAAGATCTGTGCTACTTAGATGTTGATTAATGCAGAATCCATCAAATTAGCTAGCTGACCAAACTTTGACATTTTAAACAGCACAACTGACATATACAAGGCATACTGTAAACTTATTTGGGAATGTGATTTTCCTTTCTCCTAATCCTGCCCTTTCAAGGGCTCTTTTCATGGATGGACTTGTGATGTCATAGTTCTTTCTTTTGGCCAAACAGAGGAAAAGGTGTGTGTATGTGGTCTTTCTCTTTTTTTTGTATTAATGGCTGGTGGGGTTGACCTCTGTGGTAAACCTCATGCAGGGTAAGGACTGAACAGCCTCAAAACCTCAGCTGGAAGAAATAAGAAAAAAAGTAAAGGGAAATTTAATTCAACTTAACTTTATTTTGAATACGTTCAAAGAACCAGAATGAAAAAAATAAAACAAAAATGATGATATAGTTATAAAAAAACATCCAGGCATAAATGGCGAGATAAACATACAGTCCAACAATTCCTTGGATTATTGGATAGTTTTTGTTTAGAAATTAAAATGAAGGCACAACAGCAAGATAGCATAATGAAATTTAAATTATGGTATTCCCATAACATTGATGGTGGGATCAGGATCATGCTGAATTAATAGTATTGTCAATATATCTATGAAAAGTAGGAAAAGGTCTCAGGGGGAGGAATTGATCCTCACCAGAGGAGTTCTAAGAGAGTAGATGTCTTTTCCTGTATTCTGGTACCTTTAAATAGGTTGTTTGATAGCCACTTTTAACTGCCTATAGGCAGTTCCAGGGCAGCTGTGGCCTCCCTCACAGCTGTGGCACCGATTTCGACATGGTGGGGAAGTTCCCGCTGTTTCTGACATACACCACACAGTCTATGGTACCAACATGACCTTCTCACTCTCCTCTTGTCTCTCCTCTTGCTCCAGTGTTGAATATGCACACCGCCCCCTATCGTATTAGTTGTGTAGCACGGTCAGTCAGACTGAGGGCAGTCAGAGGCCGCTGACGTTACTCTCCTGTGGGATTGCGAATTCAAATTGATTTATTACTTATTTATTTTATTGATGAGTCAAAAAATGCAGCTATAAATGAAAAAGCATTTCTGTTATCGCATTTTAATTTGAATTATGGTACAGATTTGCTTCCATATCCTAGTTAACTGAGTCAGAGAGTGAATTTTTACCACTTATTTACTGTTAAAAAGTTATCTGTTGAGAGAGACAACACTTACCTCTCTAAGACTCAGAGCGTGAAGCAGCTCCGAAGTGACACAGCAGAATTACAGTTGAGGCGTTCAAGGACACTGGGAGACTGAAGGTGAGGGACGTTGTAGATCATGGCTAACATTATTGTCTTTAAGAGGCTGTAGGAGGCTAAATGTCAAAGCTATTGAAGCTACTGCAACCATATGAAAGTAGAAAAACTAACAGACGGACAAAAAAGACGAGTGTGCAGGCAGACACAGTGGACAGGTGTGGTGGATGTCAGACGTTATTTCATTCAATATTGTGAACGTTATCAAACCCTTTCAATCATTCTAAAGATTCATTTATTCAAGCATTGACTCATTAACTCGACTCTTGGATCTGATGTTATCTGAAAAACATCAAAATTAAGGAACAGATATCAACTATGAAACAAATATAAAACTAGAATAATTTCTATTTTTTCCATTTCTTTTCAAATCTTAAAGTGGTGTTAAATGGACAAATTAGACAATGTGTTTTGGTGTACGTTATTGCAGAAGTAACTCTGTCTCCATCTGCTGTTATGAGCTCCTCAGGTCTCTCCCGGCTCTCCTCAGGGGAGAAAATTTAGGACAATTCCAAGGGCCCACGACTGACAGGGGCCCCAAAAAATAGGTAAACACCAATATAAAATTATTAAACCATCATCATTGAGTATATATATTGTAACACTGTAACACTGGTTGTCCTGCTCATGTTTATGTTAACTGGACAATTACACTCAGTTGTGTGTCAGTCTAACCTCTGTATGGGACAGTCCCAGTCCAAGAAGATAAATGTGAACTGAACTCAGGGTTCAGGGCTCTCTGTGGCTGAGATCCTTCCAGACCTCTGTCATTCAGAGCCCAGCGCTGTCATACTTTACCTGTGACGTGAATAAATATCTGTGAACTGCTTTTTTAACAGAGTTCTCTGGTGTGTTTTCTTGGGGTTTCCAACCAAAGAATTGGGCTAACAGTATTCAAGTTGTACAATAGTTTATTGTCATTTTATTCTTCAATTTGAATGATTTTATTCTGTTTTATCAATCATTTATTTGATTGTATTTAAGTTATAAGATGTTATTGTTATTTTTATTAATCTAGTTTTTACTTCTCACTGTTTTTCCACTTTTACTGTTATGATAGCTTTTAATTTTTCACAGTTTGCACAGATTCTTTGGGCTTGTCAGTCATCTGTGAGTCACTTTGAACTGCACTAACCTGTATGAAAGTGTCATATTTATTTGTCCTATAGAGGAGCTAGTGGTGCTAACAGGAGGTCACTGACAACACAAGGAAGTGCAATCAGTGACCAGGTGTGGAGCAAATGTTGGTGGAGAAACTGCTGGAAAATGTCTGTGTAAAATCCATGTGTGTGTTTCCTGTTGCCAACAAGGTGATGAAAAAGAGGAGCTGTGTGATGGACAGACTGACTGCAGAGACAGAATGTGACTGAAGCACGGCTGCTTCAGCCCAAGAGGAGGAAGGAGCTCTTTACCTTTCTACCAGTTTTTACCACATAATCACAGCTTTTGCACCTCATATTTATTCTTCTCTGCACTATGTTTACATGTCATGCACCAAGATACCAAGCTAAATTCCTTGTTTAACTTACTTGGCAACAAAACTTCTTTTTAAATCTGTTTCTGATTCCATAGAAGAAGACAGATGTTCTCCATGTTGTTGACGTTCACTCTGTACTGATAACAGTAGTAGTAGCTGCTTCAAAACGTCTGCTGCTTGGCGTGTCTTAATTGCCAATATGAACAATAATTATGGAAATATTGGTGTTTGCTGAGAACAGGCTTCATCATGTCAACAGTGTCCTGTCAGATGAACACAGCGGTCACACCAGGATGAAGGTAAGTGGTGTAAATTGTTTGCTTGTGATTTCCTGACAGATCTAACAAAGCATTAATACAGTATTTTTTAAAGTCAGTATAATTATGTATTACTTAAGCATCACTTTGATGTTTTTTTTTTTTTTTTGCATTGAATCACACCAACTGTTTGTCACACATTTATCAAACTGAGCATTGTAGCAATGCTAATGTTAGCTTTCATTTAACGGCTACCAATTCATCACCTTTGTGTGCTTAATAAACTACACATACAACATGTAGCAATATTTCTGAATGAGACAGACAAGTAGCTAAACATTTACATTAATATCAAATTTACATACAACTTATGTTTAAACACCAAGCAACACAGAGAGGGAAATGCTAACGGCTAGCTGCTGCTAATGACCAGAGTGCATTAAGCACCACTGCTAATGTGTGTAAACAACAGGTGTGAGTGCTTTAGAAGAACCAGTCTATGTTTTAATATGCAGGGTTATTAGCTCTACAACAATAAGCTCCAGATTTGTGGAGAACTGGAAACAAGCTGACCAAGGGTGTTTTCACATCTAGTCCCCTTTAAGTGAACTGAACTCAGTCCTCTGTAAGTGGACCAAAAATAGGCGGTGGGCCGAGGCTGCATATCTGCTTTAGTTTTGAAAAATAATGATCCCTAGTGAGGGAGGACCTGGATCTTTTACATTTTAACTTTTTTTTTTCTTAATCAGATTTTCTTTGTTGGCACTCGTGATTCTTGCACATTTTTCCATAATCATAGTTTGAAGTTAGTTAAATTTGCAGGCAAACGCCGCAGCTTACTATATCAGCTAAACCAATGGCACGCACCCGTACAAATCACGTGACGTTGAACAGCTGCTGCTCTCAAAATCCAACTCGTGGATACGAAGTGGAGACAGAGATACAGCCATGGAAAAACTACACGAAATATTTTGAGCTAAATAAGCAGCGTCTACGTGTGTAGGTATGTATTAATGCTAGCTATGGTATTTATTTGATGTATAACCTTTGGCGAGGTGACATTTATAATTTGTAAAGGTAGCATTAAACGTTAGCCTAGCTAAAATCCTACCTAGTGTTAACAACTTGGGCTCATTTAATTGGTCAATTAAGCTCAAGAGACCTGAATCTATATTTCAATATCGGTAACTATTCTAATGGAATCAATATTACATTATTCATTTAACATGATGTGAATAACCCAAAGTCAAGCGTGTGGTAATCAGGCATTAAGAGCTTGAAAAGCCGCACTCACAGTGTGTGAGTATAATTAACATTACTAGTTAGTTTATTTACTGTATTTTATTGGTGTTACCGTACTACTTTACTTGCCCGCCCATCAGTCTAAGCGTCGCTGAGCTCAGAGCAGCCTTTTGCGAGCTGCGACACCCCCCCCCCCCAGATCAGACGCCAGACTTAGCAAGTTTTCTGGGGGAAACCCTGAGCATAATTATATATTTTAGTATTTAGGCTAATATTTGATACAACATGAACCTTGTTGTCTAAGTGTAAGTTGTATTTTAATCAGCTTAGTGGCACATCAATTATGTGAAATTTTATTTCATTAAGCACCAACAGACTAACTGTATTTCCACTAGGTAATACTCCCATGATGGATAATGAGAAATGGTGGTCAAACCATACACTGTTGGTGAGTTCATTTTATTCTAATAATCATTTGCTAATTCTAATCACCATCAAACATCTGCTAAGGAACACACTGACAGGAACAAACAACATGAACACATAAACACAGTAGTGGTTGATAAGAAGGGTTAGCATCTCATGCTGGCCCTGGAACCCCTCGTCATCTTCAAATGACCTGTTGCCACAGTTTGTGCATTGACACAGGTTTGTGCATGGCAGCTCATGCAGTTTGCAGGTGCATCTCCCCTTAATGCAGTTTTTTTTTCTTTAACAAGAGCAGTGCAACAGTTCCAGTATTGCCTCTGGAGCTGGGGGAAGTGTCATCCAGTCCACTTCTTCCTTTCTCTTACAATGTTTTTAAAAAGCACGTTCAACCTACAGAGTCGTAACACTTATTGTCTTTTTAAAATCCTCTCCTCAATCACAGTCTCGCAGAAATACTTGTACCCATTTTCATACAAGTTGCTCTCTGTTGTCTCATTTGTCTTTTTAGAAGGTCCCAAGTATAGTCTCTGAAACAGGTGAAGTGGTATCTTGCTTCACTGGTCAATGAGTCCCTGTCCCGAATGTGCAGAAGAAGACTCATCTCTTTTTTCTTCAGCTGCCAGAAGCAGTTTACCAGCTGTGATTGTTTCACACTGAATCAGTTTGTCTGTAATTCTTTTCCAGGTGTATGACTCATTTTTGTATTTTTCATGTTTGCAAATTATGCATTGTACTGGCAATAGGTGTGGTGCCCGCTTGGATGTGTGGAGGTTGTGTTGTAATGAGTACTGTTAATGGAACAGCATTTCCCAGCACGCCGTGGGAGCTTTAGACATGCGCAGTAGCCACTAGAGCAGGAAGTAACAGACAGCTACCGTGGGGGGAACAGAAGGTTCATGCTTACATGCTGGGTGTGTGAATAAACGTTCACTAGACCAGCAACACGCCTCGTCTGCTAATTATATATATAAAGAGACAGACAACACAGAGGTCACCAGTGTGTGATCTCAGAGCCTGTGTCTTTGCTGCAGTTCCCTCACCATAGTCTGTTTCTCTTTCTACCCCTGGCTCTAAAAAACAAGAAGCAGGCAACACATTTAGGCTTTTCTTCATTACATTATAACAGTTTGAACATGTCAGGTTAGTGGCACCATATTTAATGTTATTTTAACTCTCAGGTACACTTCCAAAGATTACAGTAGTGGACAAAAACGTCTGCATGTGCCTTGTGTAATAGCTTGCATTCCTATCCATGTTTTGTCTTTTTTTAAGGAGGTGTATATGTTTTTGTTGTTTTTTTGTTTGTATTTCATTTAAATGGTCATTGTATTGCCTTGACTATGGGCTCAATCAAATCAAATGATAATTTCTCTTATTTGTCTTTGACTCACAGCTGAAGTTCAAGATTCACATTGGCATGAGTGTTCTGATTTGACACCTACCCTGTTTTTCAGCCTCTTTCTGAAATAAAGGTGCCTTTTCACATCTTCTCTGGTTTTCTTTTATGTTTGTCATGTTTGTAAAGTGGCTGTAGCAGTCTCTGTGATAGCCACTGTTTGCTGGAATTGCAGCAGGTTCCTGAAGTTTAAGGTTTAGAGTTAACTTATTTATAAGTGCTAAACACTACACCACTGTGCCACCCTCAAATACAATACATTATATTAAAATAATCTTACTGTTAGTAGCATTTTAAAGCTCCATTAATCTTTTTATCTTAATGCAGAGACAAATAATTATAAGTTTGCACAATTATAAAATATATAAGGACAGATAATGAACACATATGTAGTCAAAACTTCCATGCTCAGTCTCTTGGCAAGCTAAAGCCATCCACATAACACAACGACTCTTTAGTATGACAACAAACCTTGGTTTTAAGGTTAAATCTAAGCACTGGCTCTTCTGCCACAGTACTCTCTCTGGTACTAAGTCTTTCCACAGAAACACAACAAAAGTCAAAATTTTCTTCCATCCTGTGTCTATAAAGGGGGTTACAGGACCGTCTTTATCCAAAAGATGCATACAGCACTCCATTTCTGTGGTTTGCTAGCAAACGTAATTTCAAGAGGAGGAGTGTAGTATGTGTGTGGCTAATTTTTATGACATTATGCTAATTTTGTCAGAGATGAAAAAAATAACATCTTACTGGATCTCAGATGTTGGAAATCAGTCAGTTTTATGTTTTATGTGCAAAGTTCACAATGACATTTTGAAGACATTGTTACAGAAGACTTCAGTTTTCCTGCTTTTATCAAGCTTGATGACGAACTGTCAGTTAACTTGATTAATTTCATCTCCTCTTAAAGTGATTGATATTTAAATTTGTTGTTATATTAGCATTGTGTGTAAGGTGTACTGCGATCTTTAACTTGTTTATGTACTGTACTCCTATAGCGTTAGCTTACAGCCGCAGCAGCAGTTTAACAATGTATCCATGGTAACCGGCAAATTTCGAGACGTGTCATCGGACAATAACTACAACTACGTCATGCATGTCGGACCTCAAGCATAGCTGCCCGCGCAGTTAGCCGGAACCGGTAACCCAGACACCGTTACCGACAAACAAAAAATGTGCAAGAGGTAAGAGTGCCAACAATTTTTGTTTCATTTGTTGAAAAATGAAGATGTTGTCCACAAAAAATTAGGTCCTCCCTCGGCGGGGATCGTTACATACACAAAATCTCCCCTTGGCCCACCGCCTGTATGTGTCCTGTGATGAACTGGTGACTTTTCCAGGGTGTACGCTGCCTTTCACCATAAGACAGCTGGGATAGGCTCCAGCCCCCACCGTGACTGAGAGCGGTGTCCTTTTCTCTGTCGGAGGCAGAAATCCTCATGGAGGTTTAGGAGGAGGTAAAGGACCAAATCAAAAAGTAAGAAAATACCACTACGGTTATAAAACAAGGAAAGAAAAAGAGGTAAAATACTACAGACCTCCTGAATATGTAACAAGAGCACAAATACACACTCAGTGCTCCATGAAACATCACAATTACAATTCAAATAGGTCATTAACATCTCTGAAAACCTAGATTATCAGAACCAGGCGAAAATGTAAGTGAAACCACCTGCAGATGTGAGTAAATTGTGTAAATGTAACTCCATCGGTATATGTATGTGTATACATATATATATATATATATATATGTATACACATATATGTATGCATATATATATATGTGTATACATATATGTGTATACACATATATATATATGCATACATATATGTGTATACATATATATATATACACATATTAGGGCTGGGCGATAAAACAATAGCAATATACAGAATATTGCACGTTAGACATCAATATTAATGCAAAATATGCTTGATATAGTGATCAATATTTTCACAAAACTTCTCTGCAAGAAACTAATGTGACTCTTGCCAGCTGGATGTCGTTCTGCCGAGCTCCACACATCTGAACTCGCACCCGATGGGAAGGACTTCAAGGGAGCAAAAAATTACTGAGCCAATCAGGATCGCCGGTCGGGATTTTCATCGATGTGACGTGGATGTCGGCTGTTCTGTTTGGTTTTCCCTGTGTCGCTCTCATGTGCATCATGAGGTGATTTTAATGTGAATGGTTGAAGTAGCATGTCATTAAAGATGACGGACAAGTGGTTTATCCAATCACATGCAAACGAAGCAAGGTTGGTTGCATGAACAATCTCACTCGTTCCCTGGTAACAACATGTGACACTACAGCGATTCACTGTCAGCGAACACGTGACAGTTTCAGTTCTGTTGCACCAGCTCATCACCTCGTGTCTGACTCAAAACAAATGTGGTGTGCAGTGAGAAAAGGAAATGAGTTCAGCAGAGAGCGATGAAATTGTGGACAAAAAAAAGTTGTACAATACAGTATACAAATACAAATTATGCTTGGCTACACAGCAGAAGGTAGCTCTGGTACCTCCGGTAGCTGCAGTGCTAACGTTACAGGGACATGTTTACAGTAGAGCTACACAGTAAAGCAACACAAACTGAAATAATTTACAGCTCCATGTTTGTAGCTGTGTCCCGGACAGTTTGTGCCGATCAATGCTTCATCCTCAGGTTAGTGAAGCCTGCTTTGTGAGATGATGAGCGCACACATGCTAAACTTTGGGAAGCTCTCTTGCATTTCCAGCTAAAATAAATCGATCCACTGGGTCTTCAGAGGACAAACAGAGTAAGCAGCCAACACACAGAGCAGCTGCTGTGCTTTGCTCCTAACTTTGTCAGTTTGTTTGTGAAAGTTAGCGAGGAGAAACCAATCCGTAACTTTAGAGGAGGGCTCATACCCGGGGCGACTCAAAGGCAGTCTACTGAAGAGAGGGCATCCCTAATATTGACATCAAAACCTTAATTTTCTTTAAATAGATAAAAGAGCATGAGGGAATGCCCTGATAGACAATTTGGTTTGTTCTGTGTGTACAAATAACTGTCTGATCAGAGGAAAATATTTTTATCAATAACTAGTAGAAAATGAAGAAGTACAATATAATTCTGTTTCTACAACATGAATACAAGTTGACATGACAACATGACATGATAAAAAGAAAAATGGTTGAATGATTGAATGAATGAATGCATGAATGAAAGAGTCAGCTATGTTTGGGCTGACTTTGGCCTCTGAGTGGCTGCAGGACCTGCGGTCTCCTACACCAAGAATAGCAGCGCTGAAGGAAGGGGCACAGGTGTCTTCTTCCTCTTCACACTCGGTGGGGCTGAACAGTCAAGCAAACAAACCAGTGTCATATGAATCATTATGTAATGTAACTGAATGGAAAATGAACAAGACAATATGTGACAACATGGTTCTTACCATCAGCTGTTGATGCCTGCAGTGTGGAAGCAGCAGCATGTCTGGACAGTGCCACAGATGGAACTAAGACACACAAAATCTTTCGTCATTTCAGGGTTCACTATTCCTGCATGCATTAATGTTAGTGGAAAACCAGAGGCAGAGATTCTGGCTTAAGGAAGTGAAAACCTTTCCATATATTTATTTCAACAAATTTCTGAACCGGCTGACCCTCATAAGCACACACATCATTGGACAGGCAAGTGCGCAGGCAAAATGAGTCCATCGCAGGTTTTGTTTTCCTTTCTGAAGCTGGAATCTCTGCTTTGTTAAGAACTGAACAACAGTCATAATCTCACACTTCCTCATTGTCATGCCAGAAATAATAGAGTGGGACTGATCCTCTCACAAAATTAAACATTGTCTGTTTGACCCACCTTCCAGATTTACTGCCATAGTATCTAACATACTTGTTAAACATACAACATGCATATTTAACATGTAAATGTTAGTACCCAGCACTGCCTCGTTTATTATGGAATTGGTGTGTAGAACATAAAATACACAGTCACCTTCATCATGGAATCAGTTCATGGTAGGGATAAATGGTCCCCAAACACAAACAGTAGAACAAGAGTTAAGGTCCAGCTTAGTGCAGCTTAGAAGGTGACATGCTCAGCATTGTCCAGCTCCTCATCCTCATCCATCACTGTAGCACAAACAAGATTTTGTGTAACAAACCACAGTGCGAGTTCGTGTGGCCAGATCAGGATAGATAAAAAAATATCTATCACATAATATGTATGGTCATATAGAAAACAGGCCTCTTTTGGTTGTGTGTATATCATAACACTTGCAAGACAAATATTATCTATCTATCTATTTATCTGTCTGTCTAATCACAAATGTTATAAGTTTAGATATACATATATAGACAGATAGATAAGATTTTGATTTAGATTTACGAACATGACACTACACAGATCAAGGCAAAATACAATCACATTGATTCATGATCGTATATGTTCTTTCACCAAAAGCTCCTTCATCTAATCGAAGCCCCCTTGGGCGAAGCTAGCAAACAAACACAAAACAGCTGTATCACTGTCTCACTGACAAGATATTACCACTTCACAACACGAAAACTAAACATATTATTAATAAACTAGTTCGTGTTCATAGTTTGCCACGTTATGACACAAAACTTATCTCAGAGCGAAAAGCCGGTCGGCTTTAACAGCGAACTGCAATGTCAATATTAAACGAAGCAACACAAAGCTTTAGAAGATGTACGGTGGCGTAACTATTTTTTCTGTGGTTTACATGTAGAATTGAAATCTTACCTGAAATGAAAACACAAAACAAAACAACAAGTAGAAATCAAAAGAGTTGCTGTCTCATCTCCTGATGTGGTCGAGAAAAAATGACATCCTTCTTCTTCTTCTTCTTCTGTTTCGGCAAACGTGCGCCTCTTTATCAAGTTCGGAACAGCACCAAAACAGCATACAGGCCAAAGATATATTGCATCTGTTGTGGTTGAGAAGTACCATAGGAAATGAATGGAAATCCATTTAGGGCATTTTAACCAAAGAATCCCTGGATACCGCGCGGGTGGCAGGCAAGAATTCTACCACTGAACCACCAATGCTTAAGTTATCAGGCAAAATGCTACAATTCTCTGAAAAGAGAACCACTGAACCACCAAAACCCATAGAAGGCCCCTCCAAGGCTATAAATTTCTGAAAAGATTGATGTTCAAATGTAACAAATGCCGGATGATACTGCCCTGTACTGTCTAAACAAAGATGCAGAATAACTTTGGAGTAAGGCAGGATTCTTCAAATGGACATCAGTGCTCCATCAGTCCCTCGAGGTATTGGGTAGTGATGGACAAATGAAACTTCATGAAGCACTTCTGATATTTTTGACTCCTCCAGATGGAGCACTTGGTTTATGGGAAAAGGCTAGTGTCATGGAAATTGACAAATTGTTTGCTTTTCTCTAAACCGAAAGTGTCATCTATAGGAGTCAAAAATATGCAAAATACTTCATGAAGATTAATTTGTTCATCAGTAGTAATTGTCTCCAAAGATATCATTCTTTAGTTTATACTCACTTGTTCAAAACTCCTATGCATTGGCCAGGAATTGGACCCAGGTCTCCCATGTGGCAGGTAAGAATTCTGCCACTGAACCACCAATGCTCAAGCTGGAATAAAAATTCCTACAATTCTCTGAAAAGATTGTTGTTCAAATGTAGAAAATACTGGATGATACTGTCCTGTACCGTCTAAACAGAGATGCAGAATAACTTTGGAGTAATGCAGGATTCTTCAAATGGACATCACTGCTCCATCAGTCCCTCGTATTAGGTAGTGATGGACAAATGAAACTTCATGAAGCACTTGTGATATTTTTTGCCTCCTCAAAATAGAGCTCTTGGTTTAAAGGAAAATGCTAGTGTAAATTTACGCTATTTTTCTTCAGACATAAAAAAATGCCTGAAGAAACGAAAAAATAGCATAAATTTATTCAAAATAAGACATAATGAACCTGATAAATCTAAAAGGCTAGTGTCATGGAAATTGACAATTTTTTTTGCTTTTTCTTTAAACCAAGAGCTCCATCTACAGGAGTCAAAAGATATAGAAAAATACTTCATGAAGCTTCATTTGTTCATCAGTAGTAATGGGCTCCAAAGATATTAATCTTAATTTTATATTCACTTAAGTTCAAAACTCCTCTGCATTGGCCGGGAATCAGACCCAGGCCTCCCGCGTTGCAGGCGAGAATGCTGCCACTGAACAACCAATGCTCATTGAAAGTCATTCAAGGCTATAAATTTCTGAAAAGATTGATGTTCAAATAACATGCATTGGCTAGGAATCGGACCCGGGTCTCCCGCGCGGTATCCAGGGATTCTTTGGTTAAAATGCCCTAAACGGATTTCCATTCATTTCCTATGGTACTTCTCAACCACAACAGATGCAATATATCTTTGGCCTGTATGCTGTTTTGGCGCTGTTCCGAACTTGATAAAGAGGCGCACGTTTGCCGAAACAGAAGAAGAAGAAGAAGAAGAAGAAGGATGTCATTTTTTCTCGACCACATCAGGAGATGAGACAGCAACTCTTTTGATTTCTACTTGTTGTTTTGTTTTGTTTTTATTTCAGGTAAGATTTCAATTCTACATGTAAACCACAGGAAAAATAGTTACGTCACCGTACATCTTCTAAAGCTTTGCGTTGCTTCATTTAATATTGACATTGCAGTTCGCTGTTAATCTAGTATTCAGTATTACAAAGCCGACCGGCTTTTTGCTCTGAGATAAGTTTTGTGTCATAATGTGGCAAACTATGAACACGAACTAGTTTATTAATAATATGTTTACTTTTCGTGTTGTGAAGTGGTAATATCTTGTCAGTGAGACAGTGATACAGCTGTTTTGTGTTTGTTTGCTAGCTTCGCCCAAGGGGGCTTCGATTAGATGAAGGAGCTTTTGGTGAAAGAACATATACGATCATGAATCAATGTGATTGTATTTTGCCTTGATCTGTGTAGTGTCGTGTTCGTAAATCTATATCAAAATCTAATCTATCTGTCTATATATGTATATCTAAACCTATAACATTTGTGATTAGACAGACAGATAGATAGATAGATAGATAGATAGATAATATTTGTCTTGCAAGTGTTATGATAGACACATAACCAAAAGAGGCCTGTTTTCTATATGACCATACATATTATGTGATAGATATTTTTTATCTATCCTGATCTGGCCACACAAACTCGCACTGTGGTTTGTTACACAAAATCTTGTTTGTGCTACAGCGATGGATGAGGATGAGGAGCTGGACGATGCTGAGCATGTCACCTTCTAAGCTGCACTAAGCTGGACCTTAACTCTTGTTCTGTTGTTTGTGTTTGGGGACCATGAATTTATCCCTGCGATGATGAACTGATTCCATGATGAAGGTGACTGTGTATTTTAGGCAGTGCTGGGTACTAACATTTACATGTTAAATATGTATATTGTATGTTTAACAAGTATGTTAAATACTATGGCAGTAAATCTGTAAAGTGGGTCAAACAGACTACTGTTTAATTTTGTGAGAGGATCTGTCACACACTATTTTTTCTGGCATGACAATGAGGAAGTGTGAGATTATGACTGTTGTTCAGTTCTTAACAAAGCAGAGATTCCAGCTTCAGAAAGGAAAAACAAAACCTGCGATGGACTCATTTTGCCTGCGCACTTACCGTAAGAACCATGTTTTCACATATTGTCTTGTTTCATTTTCCATTCAGTTACATTACATAATGATTCATATGACACTGGTTTGTTTGCTTGACTGTTCAGCCCCACTGAGTGTGAAGAGGAAGAAGACACCTGTGCCCCTTCCTTCAGCGCTGCTATTCTTGGTGTAGGAGACCGCAGGTCCTGCAGCCACTCAGAGGCCAGAGTCAGCGCAAACATAGCTGACTCTTTCATTCATTCATTCATTCATTCATTCAACCATTTTTCTTTGTATCATGTCATGTTGCCATGTCAACTTGTATTCATGTTGTAGAAACAGAATTATATTGTAATTCTTTATTTTCTTCTCGTTATTGATAAAAATATTTTCCTCTGATCAGACAGTTATTTGTACACACAGAACAAACCAAATTGTCTATCAGGGCATTCCCTCATGTTCTTTTATCTATTTAAAGTAAATTAAGATTTTGATGTCAGTATTAGGGATGCCCCTCTCTCCAGTACGCTGCCTTTGAGTCGCCCCGTGTATGAGCCCTCCTCTAAAGTTACAGATTGCTTTCTCCTCGCTAACTTTCACAAACAAACAAAGTCAGGAGCAAAGCACGGCAGCTGCTCTGTGTGTTGGCTGCTTCAACGAGCACAGGAGGCTATTTTTACTCTGTTTGTCCTCTGAAGACGCAGTGGATCGATTTATTTTAGCTAGAAATGTAGCAAGAGAGCTTCCCAAAGTTTAGCATGTGTGCGCACATCATCTCACAAAGCAGGCTTCACTAACAAGCTGAAGATGAAGCATGGTTCGGCACAAACTGTCCGGGACACAGCTACAAACATGGAGCTGTAAATTATTTCAGTTTGTGTTGCTTTACTGTGTAGCTCTACTGTAAACATGTTCATGTAATGTTAGCACTGCAGCTACCGGAGGTACCGGAGCTACCTTCTGCTGTGTAGCTAAGCATAATTTGTATGGGCCCATGTTTACAAAGCAGTCCTCTAGAGCTCCGCAACTTCGGTTAGCGCAGCTAAGAAACCACTTGTCCGTCATCTTGAATGATGGCCTACTTCAACCATTCACATTAAAACCAACTCGTGATGCACATGAGAAGCGGCGCAGGAAAACCAAACAAAACAGCCGACGTCACATCTGTGAAAATCCCGACTTGCGATCCTGATATGCTCAGTCAATTTTTTCTCCCCTATAAGTCCTTCACAGCACGGTCGTGTAGGGGATAGCACTGTCGCTTTACAGCAAGAAGGTACCGGGTTCGAATCCCAGGCCCGGGACCTTTCTGTGTGGAGTTTGCATGTTCTCCCCGTGTCTGCGTGGGTTCTCTCCGGGTACTCCGGCTTCCTCCCACCATCCAAAAACATGCATAGGGATTAGGTTAATTGGCTAATTTAAACTGACCGTAGGTGTGGCGTGAATGGTTGTCTGTCTCCATGTGCCCTGCGATGAGGTGGCGACTTGTCCAGGGTGTACCCTGCCTTCTGCCCTAAGACAGCTGGGATAGGCTCCAGCCCCCCCGCGACCCTATGAGGATAAGCGGTAGATAATGGATGGATGGATGGAAGTCCTTCCCATCGGGTGCGAGTTCAGATGTGTGGAGCTCGGCAGAACGACATCCAGCTGGCGAGAGTCACATTAGTTTCTTGCAGTGAAGTTCTGTGAAAATATTGATTGCTATATTGAGCATATTTTTCATTAATGTTGATGACGTGTCTAACGTGCAATATATTATATTGCTATCGTTTTATCGCCCAGCCCTAATATGTATATATATGCATATATATACACGTATATATATGCATATACAGTCATGGAAAAAATTATTAGACCACCCTTGTTTTCTTCAATTTCTTGTTCATTCTAATATCTGGTACCACTAAACGTATAATACAATGAACACAACAAAAAATGCAGCTGGTCACATAATACTTTATGTCCTATTTGACATTCTTAAGCTTAATTGATTCCCAGGGTATATAAGAGGCCATTTCATGTCACAAGCAGCACTGCACATGCAAAGGCCTAGAGTGGTTTCCTGCTTACATTCAAGCCGTAGCACAACTCAGAAGTTGTCAGCTCTCACATAATGCCTAAAACAAAAGAATTATGTGAAGCAACAAAGGCAGCCATCTTGGCACTGCTGGAAATTGGCATGAGTGAGAGACAGGTAGCGAAAAAACTGAAGATCTCCAAGACAGCCGTTCATTACAACAAAAAAAAACAAGCTGAACATGGCACTACCAAATTGCTACCTGGCCGTGGCAGGAAGCGTCTTTCTACCCCACGAGATGACCGTGCACTCATCCGTTCCTGTGTCAGGAATCGTCGTCAGACCTCCAGGGACCTTAAAAATGAGTGGGCACTGTCGAGAAATGTGACTTGCTCGGCAAGGACAGTTCGAAACCGACTTGTTGAAGCTGGTTTGAAGTCACACAGAGCACGCAAGAAGCCCTTCATCAATGAAAGGCAGAGGAAGGCCCGGTTACTCTTTGCTCGAGACCACAAGGATTGGACTGTTGATGATTGGGCTAAGGTTCTCTTCAGTGATGAATCCAATTTTGAATTGATGCCAACTCCAGCCAACTTACTGGTTAGGAGGAAGCCTGGAGAAGCTTACAACCCAGACTGTCTTGCCCCTACAGTAAAACATGGGGGTGGATCAGTCATGATCTGGGGTTGTTTCAGTCTGAGTGGAACAGGGCAAATGCAATTGTGTGAAGGCCGAATGAACCAGGTCAAGTACAGGACTACCCTTGAAAACAGTCTTCTTCCATCAGCTGGAAAACTCTTTCCTGCCTCGAATGACTGGATTTTCCAACAAGACAATGCCCCTTGCCACACGGCAAGGTCAGTTAAAGCCTGGATGGAGAACCACAACATTCGCACCATGCCTTGGCCTGCTCAATCACCAGATCTTAATCCAATTGAAAACCTGTGGAAAATCATCAAACTCAAAATGGAGAACCACAAGCCCAAAAACAAAGAAAATTTGTTTGAATTTGTCCAACAGGAATGGGCTGCTGTGACAGCAGAACAATGTCAGAAGCTGGTGGAGAGCATGCCAAGACGCATGGCTGCAGTCATCAAAAACAATGGTTATGCAATCAAGTATTAACTCTTGTGTGTATCATGTGTTTAAAGCGAACAGAAAAGAAAACATGGAATGCTTAAAAGTAGTGTTTTTGGCGGTGCAATGCCATAGCTATTGATGTAAGAATTTAAGTAATTTTGGTTATTATCAAGAAAACCATGGAAAATGAATAATCCTTAGTTCTTAAATTAAACTCTCATGAGCTATTTTTGTTGTTATCATTATAATTGTCCAAACAAATGTACCTTTAGTTGAGCCAGGCATTAAAACTAACAAGAAATTGAAGAAAACAAGGGTGGTCTAATAATTTTTTCCATGACTGTATATATATATATATATATATATATATATATGTGTGATGGAGTTACATTTACACAATTCACTCACATCTGCAGGTGGATTCACTTACATTTTGGCCTGGTACTGATAATCTAGGTTTTCAGAGATGACCTATTTGAATTGTAATTGTGATGTTTCATGGAGCACTGAGTGTGTATTTGTGCTCTTGTTACATATTCAGGAGGTCTGTAGTATTTTGCCTCTCTTTCTCTCCTTGTTTTATAACCATAGTGGTATTTTCTTTCCTTTTGATTTGGTCCTTTACCTCCTCCTAAACCTTCATAAGGATTTTTGCCTCCGACAGTGAAAAGGACACCGCTCTTAGTTGTGGTGGGGGCTGGAGCCTATCCCAGCTGTCTTAGGGTGAAAGGCAGCATACACCCTGGACAAGTCACCAGTTCATCACAGGACACACAACCACTCACATTCATGGTCAATTTAAATTAGCCAATTAACCTAATCCCATTATGACTGTGACCCCTTGGAGCTCCTCTGTCATCTCCAGGAAGACATGTTTTCCCCAGCCCACCTCCACACCATTGCCAGCAGCCTTTCCTATATAAATAGAAATAGGAGGAAAAGGAGGTAGCAACATCAGCAGTGACCCAGATTTACAATCCATACTTTACTGGCTTGTTTGGCATTTACTGGTAAAAGTTGCACCGGCCTTTGAAAGGAACAAGCTGCTCAAGGCAACAAGGCAGCCAGACTGGAACAGGATGTGCTCCATCTCCTCAGATGGAGGACTGTTCTCTCCTCTGTCCTGTTCACTCTGTTCACATCTCTGGAGCTTTTTCTGCAGTACTAACCGAGCTCCCAGCTAACCAGAGGTTAGCTATTGCTGCAGTACTTAACCGAGCGTTTAGAGCACTGCAGCTAATCGGAGCACTGGACCTACGGTCAGCTTAGAGCTTGGTTAGCACTGCAGCTAACCGGAGCTCTGGACCTCTGGTTAGCTCAGAGCTTGGTTAGCACTGCAGCTATTGCTGTGCCCGGACAGCTGGTACCGATCCATGCTTCAACTTCAGCTGTGTAGCCAAGCCTAATTTGTATGGGCCCATGTTTACAAAGCAGTCCTCCGTGAAACGATGGGCGCACAAATGCAAAACTTTGGGAAGTTCTGGTGGTCCTTGAGTAATTAATATCAGGAGACATTCAACATAAACTCTGTGAGCACAAGGTCATTTGAAGCTAGTGTTATACACTTTTTTGTAATTTGGGTGACTGACTATCGTTAACTGTACTGTCCATGCACTGCAGAGTAACGTAGCCTCTTTTACCAGTGCCAGTACACATCTATAAGTAAACAGAAGTGCACGGTAAGGCGAGAGAGAGAGAGAGACGCTTCCTCTCTCCAGAGAGGGGGTAATTACTTTTTTGTGTTTTCTATTCTAATTCCACCTGGAGAATGATGACTCTCACATGCTGAACTTGAGCTAATTCCTCTGTATAAAGAATTACCATGTAGCTCCTCCTAGCTTCTCTAATCTCATGCTCCTCTTTCACAGACTCAAGAAGTCCATGTAAACACAAAGTAGAAGTTATTCTGAGTTGTGAGTCAGCAGAGAATGTGGCTGAGTAGTTCAAGCAATGAGTTGCAAATCCATAGTTCTCTGCCAGCAAGGGTTCAGATCCTAGCATACATTAGTTTATCATTGATCATGGACTGCAAATCCATTGTGCTCTGTACAGGTGGGTTCATTGTTGTTGCATTAATGTGCACATCAGTCTGCTGAGTTTACGTTATTAAGGTTTACGTGTAGGTGATTTGCTTCTTGTAAGTTCCATAGTATAGTGGTTATCATGTCTATTTTACACGCAGAGGGTCCTGGGTTCAAACCCCAGTGGAATCACAGTTTTTTTTTCTGTGGTGTACAGCAACGAACATATGAAAGGTCTGTGTGGTCCGGCAGCTGGAGATGTGTCAGATCCTCCTCCTGTGCACTGCTGGGGTTCCTTTGAGCAAAGCAGCAAACCCTCAACTCCTCTGGGGTTCTTATATGGCAACCTCTCCCTCTGACATGTCTCCATTCATGTATGTGTATTGGTTATATATAAGTTGTGTGTTTTTAGACCTCTGTGTGCAGTTTGTTAAAAAAAACAAAACAAGTGACACTACTTTCTTCATCGTAGTTCATCTTCTATCTTAATTGTAATGTCACTGTAAAACCACAGAATTTTCTGAGAAATTCCATAATTACAATAGAACACATCAAATCAAATCTCTGTGAGGACAGAGAGGGAACATCTACTGTGGAGCAGAAGGTCTCAGGTTCAATCTCCACCTGTGGCATGAATCTGCATCGATGGGACTGAAGGTTTCTGTATTTTAACTCAATGCAGACTCTGTCCCAATTCTCATCTGATGTTCACAATCATTCCACATTCAGCTGATTAAAATGTTATGAAGGATCATGACCTTGAGAAATACTGACCTTCACTGCATGCCATTATTTAGATCCTACATACAGAACACAGGGCCCAAGCATCAGAAGCTTCAGTTATCCAACAGCTGACTAGTTCAATATTTCTTGGAATCTGCATCAAAGATCACAAGTTCAGCAATCTGTACCATGGGAAAGTAATGTCACCTCCATAGTTTCTAGGCCCTACTCCGTGAAAGGGACTCTGTGGTGCAATGGTAGCAAGTCTGACTCCGGATCAGAAGGTTGTATGATCATATCACATCAGAGTCATTATTTCTGCCGAAATTATATCTGGATCAATATAGTATCTATTTAATAACAGTGTAAATACACATAATGCTGTACATTTTACAATGTGCAAAGATTATTCATACTTAAAAACAAATAAAACTACCCATTCAGAAGTGTATTTTAGTTCTTCTCCATGACTGCAGGAGGAAGCAGCTGTGTTGTTCAAATGGCACAGTGAGTGCCAACAGAGCCTCTCCTTTAAAGTGAATATAAGAAGTGCTAGAGACAACACTGACTAAACCCAGTGTCTCATACATGCAAAGCACAGGCTCTACCACTGAGCTACATCCCCTGTGATGCTTCAGCAAACCACCATACTACCGATCACTGTTGAAATGTAGGCCATACACGACTCTCCTGCTTACTTTCAGACAACATAAAAGCAACACTATACTATCACTGGAAGAAAAGGACTGTGATTGCTGGGAAGCAAACTCAGGTCAAGTGCTTGGAAGGCAGCTATGTTCACCACTATACCACCATCACAGGTCAAAAAGACAGTTTCCACAAAGTCTGCAATTTATCTGCACATTGAGACAAAAAACACTAATTACAAGTACTGGGTACAAATACTAGGTGCACAGTTTCTAGATGGTTAGATTTCTGGCTTACGTCCACTGGATAACATTCCAATTGTCTTTTTTCTGATATGCCTTGAAGGATGCCATAGTCTTTGGTAAATTCAAGAGTGCATGTACAAATATGCACATGGCTGAGTGGTCAAGGTGATGGACTAAAAAGAACTCTGCCCATAACAGTAGAGTTTATTGTATTATGGGACATATTCATGACCCAGGTAGACTGGCTCTCCTGTCTCTTCTTGGGTGCAGGTAACCATTACTAGTCTTAGCGTGCTGAATTTTGGCTGTGATTTCACCATATGAGGCCTGGAAGTTTGTAACGCTGCATTCAGGCGTGTAGGAGGCAGAGTTGCCACAATACTGTGTAGCTCTTTGCACATCTTCTGCTGTAGTTTACATGCTCATCTCTGACTGGATGGTAGTTTTCTGATGGAGGTGCCACAGTTTGCACAGTGCCTCTCACTCCTCCCTTTCCAAAAGTGGCATTTTTTTCTGCCGTATGAGCAATGGCGGTATAGTGGTGAGCATAGCTGGGTTTGATTCCCGGCCATCACAGGGGCTTTCATCCTTGGTCAATTTAATGGACGTGGAAACAGTTTTTTTTGCACATGTGCACTGGATAACATTCAAATTATCTTTAATTTTTGCAATATGATGGCAAAGATGGTGTAAGTTGTCGTGGCCGAGTGGTTAAGGCGATGGACTAGAAATCCATTGGGGTCTCCCCGCGCAGATTCAAATCCTGCCGACAAAGATGGAGTTTGTTGAATTTTGGGACATATTCACTACCCAGGAAGGCTGGCCCTGTCCCTTCTTAGCTGCAGGTGATGGTGAAAGACCTTGTGAGGTTGTCGGACATGTTAACACCACAGAATGTGGTAGTCCAGTCGCCCTTCTCACGTCATCGACCATCTCTGTAATGTTGTTGACATGGAGAGATTGGTAAAGAAAATATAATGAGGCTTTTCCACTGATATTTTTGGCCACATCAAGTCAAACCATGCTGTGTTGACTTGGGTGACCATTACTAGTCTTAGCATGCTGAATTTTGGCTGTGATTTCACCATATGAGGCCTGAAAGTTTGTAACGCTGCATTCAGATGTGTAGGAGGCAGTGTGGCCACAATACTGTGTAGCTCTTTGAACATCTCCTGCTGTAGTTTACATGTTCATCTCTGACTGGACGGTAGTTTCAGTTGTCTTTTTTTCTGATATGACTTGAAGGATGCCGTAGTCTTTGGTAAATTTAATGGTGCACGTGCAAATATCTTTTCTTGCTTATGTCAACTGGCTAACGTTCAAATTATCTTTATTTTTGTGATATGATGGCAAGGCTGCAGTAGGTTGTCATGGCCAAGTGGTTAGGGCAGTGAACTAGAAATGTGCAGTTTCCTGTGCAGGTTTGAATCCTCCCAACAATGTTAAATTATTTTGACGTAGCATAAATAGTCTTTAGTTCTAACAGTATTCATAACAGATATAAATCATACAGACAGAGAAATAAAATGAGTTTTACTTATTTCAATAATGTGAGTAAACATGAACATAGAGATGCATTTGGAGCCGACTTTGAAAAGAGACAAACTTCCCATCATTAATCAGCATCCACATGAATGCTGTCTGCTTAGATTTAGGATGAAGGGCTTGGTCTGCTCCTCTGCTATGAAAATCTTTTTCACCAAATGTTAAAAAAGAGTCAACTGGACTTGCTTGAGGTTTGTTGAAGATGTCTCACTTCTCATCCAAGAGGCTTCTTCAGTTCTAACGTTCAGAGTCGTTACCATTACTGTGGGAGTCGCTGTCCACCCACCCTTATGAAAGCTGTTAAGGTGATCTGCACTCAGGTGTGAATGGATACTGTGGTTTCTGGGGATGGAGGTCAATACTGAGATGTAAGTGGCTGATAGATGGTGTCATAGTCCTCCTCCTCTGTTCTCCCCTCAGCATGAAGAAAGGGGTTACTTTCGTTCCCCCACAG
>JAQQSB010001739.1:0-13996 GCA_029721515.1 Synanceia verrucosa
TTTCTATCTAAATCATCAACAGTGCAATTAAAAAAAAAAAAAAAGAAAATTCTTGGAAAAGAATAGCTAGTCCTGCACTTAAAGTGCTCCTGTGACTCAGACTATGACTGTGACTTTCATGAGTTTCCTTGAGCAAAAGCAATGTCAATATTCTTGTAGTTTTAAGAAGTTCATAGAACATAGTTATCTTTTTTTTAATATCTCTAGCACCATTAAGATTTAGAGATGAAATTTTAAAGCTGCTTCATAAATAAATCTCACACTTAACAGTAGGGGAAAGTATGCGGAACATATTTTTTTTTCTTGCCTTACTTTTCTTCTGCATTAGCTATTTGTGCCTTCATTAAAATGTCTGGATTAAACTTACACAAGTGACTGCTCCCTGGAGTAGAGACTTAACGGGTTGACCCCTGGCTGCATCGCTCTTTTAGCTGGACCAATGTGGGGACAGTGATGTCAGCATGTTTCTTCCTCCTCAATCAGTTGGGCTAATGGACATTTCAAACGAGGGACATGTATAGATGGCCATCTCATTTCTTGAGAGAATGGAAATGGTTGGTACGAGAGATACCATAGTGTTTGAGGACGTAGCATTGACCCTCTTTCACGTGCACCCGAACTGCTCATAAATACCAAATTTTGTGAGTCACCATCAGTTATTATAGCAGTTGGAGTTCCTGCTCGATGTTAGTGGTGTAGGCAGTCCCATTATTAAATGCCCATTGATGTGGACCTCATGGACTTCTTTTTATCGCAACAACTTTTACCTCAGAGGCGGGAGCTTCGTAGAAGCTTATGGTTTTTTTTAAATAGAGTTTGCAATGCCATTCTTGAAAACAGAAACATAAAAGTATTGCTTTCATGAGGTACATCAACTTAGTCACAGGTTAACTAAACATTTTTTTATATATATATATTATTTAGGTAACAAAAACAAAAAACAGAACAACATCAACTGCCAGGGGGTTACAGATAATTCAAAGGCATATCAAGCTCAAATTGGTTTCTACATAAAGACATGAAAGAGAACACAGCAATATATTGTTTTGGCTCGCTTTCAGAAAAATGGAAAAAATGGTTTATGGTTTGTATATCTGTACTTATGAATATGCCATTTAACCAAAAGTATAATAAGGTTAATTATCATATAGAATTGTTTTCTTTTCACAGATGGATATTCAATGAAGCCAAACAATAAACAGAATAACTTGTCACTTTAAAATTATTTTATTTTTGATGGACACAAAATGGTAATAATGAAAGAATTAAGCCGCACACTCCACGCCAGTAGGAGGTGCAGTGTTTAGCTTTTTAAGCTGGATTTGCATTCCACCATTGAATAACAAAGTGGTTCTGGATCCGCCCACACATTGATGACGCCACTGTCATTGCCCAATTCATACCGGAAACCGGGATTTTTACTGTGCATGTGCACAACGTGTCTACATCTGCTCTGCACCTGGAAATCGGCTGTGAAGTAGGAATCCGAGCGCCACGGAGATGCAGGTAAGTCTCGACCGCCAGCCTTGTAGAGCTGTGCAATATTATTGATATAAGAGAACGTTCACCGTATTTAAAAGTAAGCTTCCTGTTGTTTATAAAACAATTTAACATGTAGCTACTTTAGTTAGCTCCTGTTGCTACACCTTACTTTAACGCCACTCTGGTTGTGGTTTAGACACGCCTGTATAAATCACAATTTAACGTCAGAATGACTGCTGGATAATCCAAAGGTATCATGCAAGTTCAAAACATATTCATTGCATGATACTTCTAGACAATGCTTTTATATATAGGTTTCGTGATTTCTTACCCCTGGCTAAGCAATTTTACTTGTATTATTTGTTAATAAAGTATAAAAAAGTATGGTAACTGCAGCAACGCTATCTGCTTTGTGTAGTAATGCATGACGCTTACGCTAAGAACTTGCTTTACGGCAGTGCTGCAAAGCTCGGAACGCCGGAACTAGGGTGTGACGCTGTTCCCAGTTCCGCCTCCCGACACAAGACGATGCGCAGTAGAGTAGAAAGCAGTATGGAGTGCGATGTCTGTTTCGTGTGAATCGGTTCATGCGTGCAAGTTATTTGCCGCCCGCCAAAACACATCTTCATTTACCATCCATACTGCAGAGCAAAAGTACAGGTGGAAACATAGTCAGCCGATGGTGGCAACAGTCGGCCTCAGCTCGCAATGGAACTGGGATGGATTCACCGCAGCTAATGCTTAGCAAGAAGGTTAGCTGAACGTAGTACCATATATAGTGCGAACGTCAGTTGCATATTGTCTCTTTTCTTATTAGCAAGTACTGAGTAACAGGTCAGCCATGGCTACACTGACTTGCCAGTCGGTTATTAACATAGTGTGTCTGCACGGGGCTTAACTCTGCTAGCTCAGACTGGATGGTACACAGTGTAGCTACTTTGGTTGTATGGCAAGGTGTTCTTGCTTAAAAAGAACTGCTCAGTTTGAATAAAAATAGCATTCGCCAATGTCTACTCAATCATGCAGTGGATAAAACTATTCTAAGCAGGATTTAGGTAACAGTTCACATTTTTACCTTTCTGTGACTTTTCACTGATGTGTTTAGTAAGCTAAAGCCTATCTCGACAATGTTACAGAGCTAACAGTGGTTACTGGTTTTAATTTTTTTGACGTTCTTTGGGAAAATATAGAAACATTAAGTAAACCAAATATACCATTAAGCAGGCTATTTAACTTTTTGGTTTGGCATTGGTTCTTTTGCAGAAAGTCATAAAATAGCAGTATTAGCCATTTGTTAAAAGCTAGTGTAACGCCAGTCACTCTACCCTCGATTTCTTTTCTCTCCTTCTTGTGAAAGATTTTCAAGGGCCTGGTGGGACAGTTTTCATTGTTTGTAAACCAAACGCAGGTGTCCTCATATATCTATTTTTTAGCACTCAGCCCTCAGCAACATCCTCACCCTCTGATTGGTTCAGTTTGTAGTTAAGGCCTCAGAAAATGACTATACAGTTGCATGAACACCTTCTTTAAAACTAAGAGGATCTAAGCTTCTCTTTCAAGCATTATTTCCACCTGTGTGAATGTGTGAATTGTTCTCACAAGAAATAAAGCTGTGCTAAAACTGTCCCTGTACTTCTTGAAATGAGTGTCTCAGTCTTAGAGGGTCACCCAATTATCTCCCAGGGCCAACTGGAATCCAATACAACCACTTTTTCTTTTTGCTTCCAGTAGGTGGTGTGTGCAGTGAACACAAGAAATCACTCTCTAATTGTTAAAGTTGCAGCTGAACAGTGGAAGAAGCGGAGGACAACACTTCAGGTACTTCTAGACAGTGAGCAGGTGCTACTGTCTCACCATTGTGTATTTAGAAAGAGAAGCAGCAGTGTAGCACAGCTCCACCACTGCTCCTATCCTGCTGACAACTTGTACTGTATACTTAATACTCAGCACATACCCCAAAAACAGTGGGTTATAGCTTCTGAAAAGACATATTTATAACATCAAACCATTTATATTGGGCCAATTTACCACACTGATGCTGTAATGTTTGCTTATTGGCCCGAGCTTATTGATTATCACACACTTTCACCCCCTGGAAGCTGCCTCTAAGATCTGATTGTGTGTTTCTCTGTCTTCCACATGTAAAGCCAGAAAACATGTTTACAATGGAATGTTTCTTTTGTTTCATCTGCATCATCGATATGATGATGGTGATGATAATTTCTCTTCTTTGTCACAGAAACAGAATTACATGGACCAAGGAGTGGAAACATCAGAGGCAGTGCTGCTAGGGTGACTCTGGATCAGTATTCATATATTGACCAGCTTGTTGTGTCTGTTGGCCTCACCAGCACTGGATGCATCTGCAGCCTGTTCCACATCCTGGAAGGATCTGAGTCTCTGAACTCTGTCCTTTGCCAAAGCGAGCATCAGTGATTTCGTGAATTCCCACACCAAGTTTTCTGTGAATTTGGACTACAAGATCCTTGTATGACCTGAATGGTAACTGGGAGTAGCCTTCCGAGACTGGAACCAGAGGTATATAGGGCAACAAGATAGTGGATCACCAGTGTAATGTCACAAATGTGCTCTGTATCATCTGAAAGCTGTGAACCTGAAGTTTAATTTGAGCGATCGGCACTATGTCAGTATGTCAAGTAATAAACATGAATGGATGGATAAATGTAGTTGTTTTTATTTAATTATTAAATGAATCTGTGAAAGCCTAAAAGAGCTTTTAAACATAATGTCAGAAGTAAATGATGACCATTCCTATGCTCACTGACATCACTCTGCTACTTTATTAGGTACTCCCAGAGCAGTGGATTGAAACAGAGTGGCGACAACTTCAGATCTCGCCGCCGGAGCGGTCACGTGGTTCATGTACCTCAATAGTTCCAGCAGTGTAGCCTGCACTGTCCATGCTCTTCAACGGACAGACTGCAGTGGCAGCATATTTAAGAGAGGTAAAATATTAAAATTAACCTGTAATAAGTCATCATTTGCAACTCTTATTAGATTACTTGTGTACACGCCAAAGTCACTTGTGTATATTGAGTGCCTGTATGACAAATAAAAGTGAAATATGACAAGTTTGTCTAGTTGTGTTTTTTGGAGGGAAAACTTTGCTAGCTTCGCACCAACTGGATAATAAGGAACTATATATCGTAACCTGATGCAAAGTGACTTTATTTAGCAACATAAGGCTATTCTCGAACACTTTCTGAGATTGAATAATGATGATAAATTATGGTTTTCATTCAGAGATTTTATGGGCAATTTAAAATGAATGTCACAAACGTGTGTGTGTGTGTGTGTGAAAACAAGAAAAAAAATCAAAAAATTAGGCTCAAAATAAACTGATATTGTAACACCAAACGTGTTTGTCATCAATAACGTGGTAAGTGCATGTATAATGTATGATTTAATATCAATAGAGTGAGAGTTGACTGTTACCACCAATGCTATTGAACAACTCACAGATACATACAAAACATTACATATAAACACATTTAATAAAATCTTGCTTATACATTTTACACTGATTTTAAGAGTCTCTGCAGGCATTTCTTGAGGACAGTCAATTTATTTCAACAAAAAAGGCGGCCTCAGGTTAAAACCTGATGCCAGACTCCAACCTTATTTTGCCATTGTCAATGGCCAAAGAGACGGAGAGAGCTCCCAAATGGCACACGCCTTCAACAGAGGTTCACTCTGCTGCCGATGATCACAACTACTGCACAAGAAATGATTTTTGGTATGATACACAGTTGTCTCTACAGGCATCTTGATCTATTTGTAAATAAAAATGGATTTAAGGAATAGTTGGCCCTGATTTGACAAGGGTTGTGTTATATTTCCCACAGTCAGTGTGGTTCAACAGCCATGCGACTCACCGCCTCAAGGCGGAGTCCTGGTGAGAGCAGTTCTTTAGTTCTCAGTTTCAACTACATGAAACTACTTTCTATAGCATCAAAACCTGTTCAGGACCATGCTCACTAGGGGGTGAGAAGTAGCAGCTGGATGAACCACACTGACTTTTACAAACAAACACTAGTCAAATCAGGGCAAACTATCCCTTGAAACAGGACATGAAAGAAGGTGGGTGATGTAAAGGAGAAGCAAATGCATATTAACTGAAACAATACCATGTCATTATTACAGAAAATGAGGCAGAAATTGAGGCAGAACAAATAGGAGGAGGCAGTCTCACAAGTAGATGATGGTGTGGTCCTCGAAGCTCCCAGGGCCAGTCAGTCAGGGGCAGCAAGTGAAGACGCCACTGTGACAGGGGCAAGCTATCCAGGGACCAGTGATGACAGGGCGACTGTTGATGACCTAAGAGAGAGCAATTGAGGATTGAGACACTGAAGAAAGAGGGCAGAGAGGGTTCTTAAACAACAAAAGAAAATAAATTTGGGTTTAAATAAGAATAACAATTTAATTAAAAAGTTCAAATCAGTTTTCAACACAGACCAAATTCAGTCATTAGGAAGAGAGAAGAAGAAGAGAGGGATACGCTGGAGCAATCAGACCCTTGAAAAAGCCATATACAAATTTGATTTACTGCTGGCACAACAGCCTACCAAAAACGTTGCAAAAAATTAAAATCCCACTACCTGACATTAGAACTACACAAATCGGAGGATGGCATGTTAAGATGGAGCCTGGAGGTTGATGGAGGTGTTTAAAATGCTAAAGCTAAAGGCAGAGGGAATGAACAAAATGGAGAGGCAATGTGTACTCACACTGACGAGATGGCCACTCAGTCCAGGCGTGGAGCTGCATATGGAACAGGGAGACTATTTGGCAACGTGAACACTTCCTCGTCACACAGGGCAAGCAACGCATGCCTGTGTGTTTATGCTCGCTGGTGTAACAACATGCTGGAAGCAAATTGTTGCTTACCACTACAGTGGTAATTCTACTGATGGCTTCAGTTTATCAGCCCATCATCATTGCTACAGTAGAAGCTGCAGCATCTGTAGGGGCTTCATGTTATAAACATCACCAGTGACATTGGGAGTCCCAGTCGGGCAATGTGGAAGTTATTTGGGTGACTCCAGGATAAGCCATGGATACTCCCATCCTGTTGAGCAAACACAAGCGGCTCTATTTCATGGTTGATGTACCACATCTTGTCAAGAATTTGAGAAGTGCCCTCATCCGGGTCAAACCATCACCATTCCACAAGATGTGGTGCACAAAGAGCAGCTGGCGCCCAGTGTTGTGTCTGTTGAGCCCCTAAAGGATCTTGTTTCCTTCCAGGAGAGCATGGAACTTAAATCTGGCACCTCAAATCTGTCCTGTGCCATCCTTGAGCCTAACCATTTTGAAAAAATGAAGGTTAGTTCTGCAATGCATGTTTTCAGCAAGGCAACGAGTGCTGCCCTGAGGTACCTTGTGGAGGAGGAGCAGCGACCACAATCCTACCTTGTGACATCATGGTTTATGGAGAAGGTGGACCACTGGTTTGACCTCATGTCTTCCCGGAATGTTGTCACTGCCCTCAGCCTGTTCAAAATGGAGGAGTATGAGAAAGCCATCCACTTTCTCCAGGACAGCATCCACCTGTTTCGGGCCTGGAAGATCGGTCACCTGGGAAGCTGGAAAACCAGTCCAGAGACAGGACTTGTGATGGCCACAAGAGTGATCCTGGAAGTCCAGCAAGAACTGCTTGAGCCAAGGGCACAAATTTGTTCTCATAAGTCGGTTTACACAGGACTGCTTGGAGAACACCTTTCTTGTATCTGGTCAGAGGAACCCTGTCCCGACACCAGCAGAGTTCCACCACGCACTGCGAGCTGTCACTGCTGGACAGTTCCTCTTCACAGTACCTACCAGCAATTATCTGGATGACGATCCGACCATTTGGCCTGACTTCCTGGACTCAAAGAGAGGCAGCTGCAGTCCTCTCCAGTGCTGCGTCTGGAGCAGCTGGATGACCCAGCATCACCACCTGTCTTCACAAAAACAGAGTCCCTGTGTCCTCTACCACCTGGCAGGATACATTGTGAAGAGGGTCATCAGCTGCTCACTTTGTGAGGAATGCCAGAGCTCCCTAATAGAAAATGAAAATGCAAGTGAGAGAGATGTTCTTCTCAGATTGAAGGAGTTTAAAAGGGGGGCACTATACCGGCCATCTGATGAGGTTTTCACCCTCATTCAGAGTGTGGAGCAGCTGTTCCAGGCGACCTCAGTTGACTCACTCATGGAATCAACCAATGCAGTGGGCAATGCTGGAACAAGCAGCAATGAAACTTGACAGCAACCTTCCCTCATGCCATGAGTTGAAGAAAAAATTCTCACCAGATACATCCGGCTGAGGTTGAGAATTGCCTCTAGGTGCATCTGGCTGCAAAACAGAAGGACACACAGAGAGGGTGCTTTGGCAGCAAGAGCCAAAGCAAAAGGGGGGAAAAAAAGAAACCAGCTATGTCTACTGCAACTATGGCATCGTCATCTCAGGCCACTGCCAAGCCCCTTACTGGCTGCCATGGATGTATTCAGGCTTTCCACCCCTTCTCCATCACCAGCAGACTCCAGTGTTCCCTCACTCCAGCAGCTGCAACCAGTCAGCTGGCAGCAGCCACCAGCCAACAACAGCGGTGTCCACCCAGCCAACGCCAGCAGCGGCTGTCAGGGGCAGCAGCAGGAGGAGGTGCACCTGGAGAACAACTAAAAATGTCAACCTCATGTCAGCTTGTGTTAAGGGAGGAGGATAATAATCTACATTTCACTTGTGCAGGTCAAGGAGAAGGTGGATTTATCTTGATCTCATCCACCATCAGCAGACCCCAGTAGTTCTGTGCCACAGCCAGGTGCAAGCGGCAGCAGCAACTGCAAGCAGCCGCATCCAAGGGAGCAGTGTTCATTGACCTCCTCTTTGCCTGTTAAAAGTTCAAATAGATTAAATTTAATTAAAGGATTGCATATCATTCATAAAGTGGTAAACAGGTGTTACTTATTAATAAGAGAAAATAATACAAAAAAGTGGTAAGTAACAGGTGTTACAAGCTGTTTACACATTGTGTGTTTTGCTCTTGCAGCATGGCCTGCTTAACATCTTTCCATGTTAAACATATGCCTTAAATGCTGAGAGAATTTAAAAAGTAGCAGCCCCTTTACTCATGCCATGGTATACATCAGCTGAAATCAAATTACATAGCACTTATGTTAGTCTAAAAAGAATAAATTGCACATAACATTGGGTACTGATAAAGTCTAAAATCTAAAATAAAGCCCATAAGTAACCATCTCAACATATGATTGATGATGATGATTTATCTGTGATTCATAACTCAGTCACACAATAAATTTTACCAGGCCTCTACAGCTGACGATGTCCAACTAGCAGGCCACTTGCTAAAAAATCGATCCAAATTCCTAACATTAAAAAAACACAATTACATTTGTAATTACAATTTGAGCATACTAAAATTAAAATCATTTTACATATAAAAGGGTCCCTTGATACCATTAACACACGTATTGGCATCAAATTCGTTGATACAATATTTTACCTTGGGGAGTGTTTGCCTTGTGGCCAACGTAAGTAGCAAGTCGTGACTAAAAAAAAATCGATCCCACTTCCTGACTAAAAAAAAACGTAATTACATTTGGGACATACATTTTTACATATAAAGGGGTCCCCTCGATATCAATAACACGTATTGCCATTAAACTGGTTGATATTTCATCATTTTACCTGGTGAGTGCTTGCCTTGAGGCCATAGAAGTGAACGTATGCGTTCAACGTGACAGGCGCCATGTTGGAACTATTGAGAGTTCCATAACCCGGAAGTGGGGTCCGCCGGGCTGTACAGCGTATGTTTATGGGAGTGTTGCCACTCTGTTTAATCCACTGCTCTGACATAACAGCGTCCCCAGGTCTGCTGCCAACCACATTGTGAAGTTTGCAGACGACTTATCAGTGGAATGTTGAAAATTTTAGAATTAGATTTTGAAAGTTGAATGTTGAAAATGTTTGAATTTAATTTAAATTGAAATTTAAAATTAAATTGAAAAGTTGAATGTTGAAAATGTGTAACTTTTATTTAAAAGTTGAATGTTGAAAATTTTAGAATGAAATTTAAAAGTTGAATGTTAAAAATATTTGAATTTAAGTTAACAGTTGAATGTTGAAAATGTTTGAATTTAATTTAAAAGTTTAATATTGAAAATGTCCTTAACTAATGTTTGTAATGAAGAAGCAGAATGTGGGATTCAAACTCCCAACAACTGGTTTGGAGGCTACCACCCTACCCACTGTGCTGCAGCCAAATTAGAACAATGAAGGGAGAAGTAAGAAGACTTCCCAGCATGCCTCTCTGCTTCCTGTTAGGAAACAGTTAGTTCTCTGTGTGTGTGTATATACAGAAGTCTGTATTATCACTTAATCTCTATATATGTGTCTATGTGGATCCCCCCACCTGACACATATGCGCCAACATCTAGTCACACTCTGTCACTGATTATAACTGACTTGTTGAATCACCTCTCGTATAAAAAAAACTGTAAAGAGTAGAGCTTAGTTTTTTGGATGTGAATGATGCTATGTTAATGGAGGTGCATGCATGTCACCTAATCCTGCTGGCCACACCTGCATGGCTTCGGCACCCCTTGGGGCACCCCTATGAAAAAGTCTAGACACGCCCCTGGTCTGTGTCCCTCATAGGCTGTCACTGACTGCCACTGATTTCAAGTCAGTCAGAGCAGTTCTTCCTCTGTGTTTGTGTGTGTGTGTGTGAGTGACTGATAATGTCATCCACTCTCTGTATCATTGGCATTGGCTAACAGGCAGGGTCACAGCAGGTCCACTGCCACACGCACCCACCTGGGCCGTTTCCATGGAGACAGCCCCTCCTCCCCCCTCCAGCAGCTTCTCTCCACTTAGACTCCCATTCAGTTGAACTGAGTCGGACCATGCCGATCTCCTCTCCATTAATCAAAAACTATAAGGTGTACGACTTTGGTTTTTGGATGAGAGGCGGCAAGAGCTCTTGAGGATCACAGCGGTGAAAATTTTATGTCTCTACTCCACTCAGAAGGCCGACAGTGGCAGTTTTCCCAAAGGAGGAATTTCCTCTTTTTTTCAGGATTTTCCTCTGAAAATTAACATTGCAGCCTATGGAGGAGCTTTTGGAGTTGTTGCGCTAATTAGGGGCATGGAGCCAAAACTATAAATCTCACAGACACCAGAGGCACATCACTACGAGATTTCCAACGTTTTACTGTAAAAATTATGTCTGTGGGGTATACGTAGCCCTCACAATCACAATTTCAAAATATTTTTTCAGATGATTCAGATTCAGAAGCTGCCCTCCACTCTGGGTGTGTAGTTCTTCCAAAGGAACCACTTCCACGTTCAAAAAGCTGCAATTCCCATTCGGCCGCTGGGGGCTGGCTCCGGAAGTGAGCAATTCTACATTGACCGCCATGTTAAAATAACTGACTTTACAGCTTTAAAAAACATATTTACAGCTTGGTACATTTTGATTTTTTGGTCTCTACTGATAGTTTCCACCTCTGTGAACACTGTGGGGGGGGTTTACCATAACTGTTTTAGTGTTATTTCGGCTTAAAATTCTTGCATAAATTAGGGCGTGGTTACGTTGAGTGACAGGTTCACAGACAGCTACCGGCAGTTAGCTCTTTGCTAAAGCATCGTCTGAGCTAGGCTAGGCTACACCCAGAGGTTTGTGGTTAACAGGCACTGCGGTGTCCGTGTTTGGTTGCCTATTTTCGTGCAGTTTGTTTCTGGCAATATGGTGTGTGCGCAGCACGGTGGTGCAATGGTTAGCACTGTCGCCTCACAGCAAGAAGGTACCCGGTTCCCACCATCCAAAAACATGCATGGGGATTAGGTTAATTGGCTAATTTAAATTGACCGTAGGTGTGAATGTGAGTGTGAGTGGTTGTCTGTCTCTATGTGTCCTGCGATGAACTGGAGACTTGTCCAGGGTGTACCCTGCCTTTCACCCTAAGACAGCTGAGATAGGCTCCAGCTCCCCCGTGACCCTATGTTAGGATAAGCTGTAGATAAAGGAACAATGGATGGATGGATGGCGTGTTGTGCTGTTGATTGTACTAATCGACCGTCAAAGGATTCTGTGTTGCATTTTTTTCCGTGTGTAAATATCTAGTACTATTTTACCCAATACCCATAGGCTGTATAAAGTAGAGTTTACTTGGATGCTGCCACTTATTGGTATGTCGGCATATTTTGCCACTGGCTTATAATGACTTCATCGCCTGCCATGATTGCTCTCAGAATCTTGGGGACTCCCCCCCAGAAGGAATAGTAATATGTGCCGCTGTGCTCTACTGCAAGGCTGGCTTCGACAGCCTTATGAGCACGGCAAGCACGTAATAAGTCAATTAAGAAATGCATATTACTTAGTCTACAAACCACAGTAAATGTAATAAATCACACACACACACTTAAAGTTATGTTTATTGAACCCGCATTTTTTTTTAATCTTGATTGGAAATGACGCTGATAATAAAATAATAAGACGATGTACAAGAGGCATCATTGTGGGAAAAAAAAAAAAAAAATTGAACAAAAATGATCATGTTCAAAATTATTCATTTTTCTCAGCTCAGATTCACCACGATGGTTTTGGTGGTGATATACACATGTACATATGTACATATGTACATGTACATATGTACATGTACATATGTGTTCACAGTACATATGTACATGTACATATGCACATGTACATATGTACATGTGTGTGTGTATATATATATATACACACACACATGTACTATGTACATGTACATATGTACATATATATATACACATATATATACGTATACATATACATACATATATACACACATATATATACAGTCATGGAAAAAATTATTAGACCACCCTTTGTTTTCTTTCAATTTCTTGTTCATTCTAATATCTGGTACCACTAAACGTATAATACAATGAACACAACAAAAATGCAGCTGGTCACATAATACTTTATGTCCTATTTGACATTCTTAAGCTTAATTGATTCCCAGGGTATATAAGAGGCCATTTCATGTCACAAGCAGCACTGCACATGCAAAGGCCTAGAGTGGTTTCCTGCTTACATTCAAGCCGTAGCACAACTCAGAAGTTGTCACCTCTCACATAATGCCTAAAACAAAAAGAATTATGTGAAGCAACAAAGGCAGCCATCTTGGCACTGCTGGAAATTGGCATGAGTGAGAGACAGGTAGCAAAAACTGAAGATCTCCAAGACAGCCGTTCATTAAAAAAAAAAAAAAACAAGCTTAACATGGTACTACCAAATTGCTACCTGGCCGTGGCAGGAAACGCTCTTTCTACCCCACGAGATGACCGTGCACTCATCCGCTCCTGTGTCAGGAATCGTCGCCAGACCTCCAGGGACCTTAAAAATGAGTGGGCACTGTCGAGAAATGTGACTTGCTCGGCAAGGACAGTTCGAAACCGACTTGTTGAAGCTGGTTTGAAGTCACACAGAGCACGCAAGAAGTCCTTCATCAATGAAAGGCAGAGGAAGGCCCGGTTACTCTTTGCTCGAGACCACAAGGATTGGACTGTTGATGATTGGGCTAAGGTTCTCTTCAGTGATGAATCCACTTTGAATTGATGCCCACTCCAGCCAACTTACTGGTTAGGAGGAAGCCTGGAGAAGCTTACAACCCAGACTGTCTTGCCCCTACAGTAAAACATGGGGTGGATCAGTCATGATCTGGGGTTGTTTCAGTCTGAGGGAACAGGGCAAATGCAATTGTGTGAAGGCCGAATAAACTAGGTCAAGTACAGGACTACCCTTGAAAACAGTCTTCTTCCATCAGCTGGAAAACTCTTTCCTGCCTCGAATGACTGGATTTTCCAACAAGACAATGCCCCTTGCCACACGGCAAGGTCAGTTAAAGCCTGGATGGAGAACCACAACATTCGCACCATGCCTTGGCCTGCTCAATCACCAGATCTTAATCCAATTGAAAACCTGTGGAAAATCATCAAACTCAAAATGGAGAACCACAAGCCCAAAAACAAAGAAAATTTGTTTGAATTTGTCCAACAGGAATGGGCTGCTGTGACAGCAGAACAATGTCAGAAGCTGGTGGAGAGCATGCCAAGACGCATGGCTGCAGTCATCAAAAACAATGGTTATGCAATCAAGTATTAACTCTTGTGTGTATCATGTGTTTAAAGCAAACAGAAAAGAAAACATGGAATGCTTAAAAGTAGTGTTTTTGGCGGTACAATGCCATAGCTATTGATGTAAGAATTTAAGTAATTTTGGTTATTATCAAGAAAACCATGGAAAATGAATAATCCTTAGTTCTTAAATTAAACTCTCATGAGCTATTTTGTTGTTATCATTATAATTGTCCAAACAAATGTACCTTTAGTTGAGCCAGGCATTAAAATTAACAAGAAATTGAAGAAAACAAGGGTGGTCTAATAATTTTTTCCATGACTGTATATATATATATATATATATATATATATATGTATATATATGATGGTTTT